>CAUYLG010030541.1:0-15032 GCA_963573385.1 Cacajao melanocephalus
AAAAGTCGCGCTGGCGACCCGTGTGGCTCCTCCGCCGGGAATCTCCTAGTCTGTGGGCAACAAAAATTCGTCTGAAAGTGCGGCGTCCACTCGCTCTCTGCGCTTTCACTGGGAGCTACAATCCTGAGCTGTTGTTAATTGGCTATCTTGGATCTCTCTCCACAACTACTTAATTTCTAAACGTTTTCGTCACTCCAAAAACGAGTTATTAGCTCCATAGTTATTAGCAGTAATTCACCATTCCTCCCTCCTACCAGTTTTTGGCAACCACAAATCTATATTTTCTCTCTGTGGATTTGTTTATTCTGGAAATCTGTATGAACAGAATCTTGAACTATTTTTCTTTCAGTTACTATAATGTTTTCATGTTTGTCCATGTTGTAGCATCTATCTGTACTTCATTCCTTTTAATGGTTAAATAGCATTCCATTGTATGGATGTACCACATTTTGTTTATTCGTTCATTAGTTGATGGACGTCTGGGTTGTTTCAATTTTTGGCTCTTGTGAAAAATACTTCTAAGAGCATTTATGTACATATTTTTTGTGTGGACATGTGTTTTCTGTTCTCTTGGTTCTATACCTAAGAGTGGAATTTCTGGGTCATATGACAGTTTACGTTTAACTTTAAAAGAGGTTTCATCTTAGTATTACCAAAAGTGGTGTCAACCCTAAAAAGGAGGCAGGTAAGCACTTAGTCAGAAATGGGGGTCGTAACTCACCGAGGTAGCCATCAGAGACTGCAGCACCAGCGAGAGTCAATAGGGCTTTTAGATTACCTGTTTGTCAGATTATTTCACCAGTTGATTAAACAAAGAAGTCTTTAATCATTAGTGAAGCAGTGCGTTTACATCAGTTAGTCAGGAAAAGCTACACACAGTATGTCCTTAAAGATTGAAGATCAATTTCATTGTTGAGGGCATAGATATTTGTGAAGGAAATGTTTTTACAGTTTCTTTGTCAGTTTCAAAGTTCATCAGCAATTAAGTGTGTAGTCAGTAGCCCAAGATGGAGTCACTGATGTCAAGCCTGGAACATTGCTAAGCTCACAGTGGGAAAATCCAGTATTATGCACATTGGAATGAGATGCAAAAAATTACACAGCATACATACAAATTATTCTGGCCAAAACAACTGAACTGAATATAATAGAGCATCTAGATCAGGGATCTGCAAGCTTTTTTCTGTAAAGGGTCAGGAAGTAAATATTTCAGGTTTTGTAAACCATACAATCTGTGTCGCATCGTCTCAACTCAGCTAGTGTAGCATGAAAGAAGTTATCGACAATATGTAAATAAATGGCATGAATGGCTTTAGCCCAGTAAAACTTGATTTACAAAGCCCACAGCAAGTCAGATTTGGCCCATGGACCATGGTGTGCCAACAGATTTGAAATCTCATAACCATTTGCAGGAAACTGGTGACTTGATTTCTCCAAAAAATGGTCAATGGCATGAAAAAGGCTCACATTCCACTTTTTCCATAAGTGCTCCCCTTTTGTTCTCATGCAACACATTTCTTGATTGCGAAATGAAGAGGAAGCCTGAGTGTATTGGAAAGCACATACTGACTTACAACGTATCTTTTAGTGGCCTCGCTGTGCTGCCCCTTCTCCTGGTGACTAAGGGTCCCTCTATCTGGGCCAATTACAGTTCTCCATCCCTATTGCTACAGTAATCACTCACAGATGTGAACATTTGCTCTAAGGTAGACCAATCAGAATTTTTCCCTTAGCACTTTTCTTTTTCAAGTGAAGTGCTCTGGTTGTGAGAGCATATGAGAGTATACAAGGCCCAAGATGACTCTCATCAGAGTTTCAGGTTTGAGTGGCCACTGATCTTGAGAAAATAAAGCTAACCTGAAAAGAGGAGAGAGGTGTATATGTGTATCTGTATGTGTTTGTGTTTGTGTTTATGTGGGAGAGACAGAGACAGAGACAGACAGAGACAGAGGCAGAGAAGGGCAGACAGGCAGAGAGTGAGAGAGAGAGACAGAGAGAGACAGAGAGAGAGAAAAAGAAGTGGGGGGACATGTTAATGGCAACTAAAGAGTTCTATTTAATTGTTCACCTCTAAAAATTTTTTGAGAGGATAAAAAGTAATATGTGTAAAATTCCTGGCATCATGTGTACTAAATCACAAATTGCTTACTCTATCTCCTCTATTACTTAGTTTCTCGTGTTTATGTGCCTGATTTTACAAGTAGACTGCCAGCTCCATGTAGGTGGGAAACACATTGTACACTTCCTTGCTTTCCACAGTATTTAATGTAAGCTAAATTAAATTCTGTGAAAAAGATGTCTATATTGACATATAAGAATATGAAGTTGTATTATTTGATTAGCAGCAGAATGATCTTTATATCTTCTAATGAAAATAGACTCCTTTTCTGTGAATTTATCACAAGTTAGAAGTGACATTTTAATTGAAGAGTTTTTTAGAAGTATTATTATTTTTACATTTAATGGAAGAAATATTTTTAAATTCTGAAGAAACTTTTTCTTGGAAGTTCTTGAATGAAATGTTATTATGCATGCAATTTAGACTCTAATGTTGAATATTTAAGGCATATTTTTAGCTTAATTGCTGGAAAGCAATATCACAAGTTGAAATCGTTTTAAAATACAGGAAGACTTAAAATTATAGTGAACATGTCGTTTAGAATAATTGGCATTCTAAACAGAGTCTGAAAGAAGTCATTAGAGGTATTTAAAGCAATTAGTTGATGGTTTTTAAAAGACCCATACAAGTTGAATTTATTTACTTTATACATTTAATGGCTTTAAATATATAATACTAAAATTACTGTTCTAGTTTTTAAATAAGTAAATGAAATTCTTCTATTTTTTTCTAAAAACCAAATTGCCTAGAACACTAAAATATCTATTGCTGTTCTAAATATAATGCTTAGTTAGTTACCAAATTTGATGCCAGACCCACATTAAAAAGTTTTAAAGCAAATATATTCTAGTTATAATATCCAGGTAAGGTATAGCCTAGAGCTTTCTCTTTATAGTTAATGCTAATTAAAAAAAACTCTTTAAAATTTTATTGTGCATAAGTTGACATTTTAAAAACATTATGTTTATTTTTAGTTGACATAAAATTGAACACATTTATGGGGGACAATGTGATGTTTTGGTACACGTAAACAATGTGTAATGATAAAATCAGGGTATTTAGTATACCTGTCACCTCACACATTTATTTCTTTGTGGTGGAAACATTCAAAATCCTCTCTTCTAAGTATTTGGAGATACACAATACCTTATTGTTGATTATGGTCACCCTACTATGAAATAGAACACCAGAATTTATTCTTTCTTTCTAGTTGTAACTTCGTGCAAATAGACCAGCCTTTTCCTATCTTCCCTGCTTTCCTACCTGGAAACGCTAGTTTTCTAACTCTCAGGAAACATTATAATTAAATAAAAATTTGTCACCTCAATAATAGATATTTCCTTATTTGTACTTATGCATAAAATTAATTTTAAAAAGTGTCCTAAGGATATATTTTCTTTTTTTGCTTCATGTGTTTATAAGCATCATTTGATTTACAAAAGTTATGGGAAGACAAACCATATCGTGAGTTTGTCATATATGACCTTTACTGTGTTGAGGTATGTTCCTTCTATAACTACTCTGTTGACAATTTTTATGATGAAGAGATGTTAAATTTTACAAAATGTTTCTTCTGCAGCTATTGAGATGATTACATAGTTTTTGTTCTTCATTTTGTTGATGTGATAGATCACATTTATTGATTTGTGTATGTTAAATCATCTTTGTATCCCTGGGATAAATCTCATTTGACCATGATGTACAATCTTTCTGTTGTGCTGCTGGAGTCAGTTGCTAATATTTTTTTGGAATTTTTTGAGTCTGTTTTCATTAGGGCTATTGGTCTGCAATTTTCTTTTTTTGTGTGTGTCCTTGTTTGTTTTTTGGTATTAGGATAATGCTGACTTCATAGAATGAATTAGAAAGAATTCCCTCTTCAACTTTTTGGAATAGTCTGAGAGGAATTTGTTTTATTTCTTTCAAAGTTTTGTAGAATCAGTAGTAAATTCATTTGGTTCTGGGCTTTTTAAAAAAAAGAAATTGGGAGACTTTTATCACTAATTTAATCTTGTTACTCATTATTAGTAAACTCAGATTTTCTATATCTTACTGGTTCAATCTTTGTAGGTTATATGTGTCCAGAAATTTATCTATTTCCTCTATGTTTTTCAACTTGTTGACAGTTTTTTCATAAACATCTCTAATGATTCTTTGCATTTCTGTAGCATAAGTTGTTCTTTCTTCTTTTTAATTTTTGATTTTTATCTATTTGGTTCTGCTCTCTGGTTTTCTTAGTGTAGCTAATTATTTGTCAATTTTGTTTATCTTTACATAAAAACCAACTTTTTCATTGATGTTTTGTACTGTTTTTAGTTTCAATTAAAAAAATTGTGCTCTAGGCCAGGTGCAGTGGCTCACGCCTGTAATCCCAGCACTTTGGGAGGCTGAGGCAGGCAGATCACGAGGTCAAGATATTGAGACCATCCTAGCCAGCATGGTGAAACTCCATCCCTATTGAAAATACAAAAAATTAGCTGGGTGTGGTGATGGGTGCTAGTAGTCCCAGCTACTCAGGAGGCCAAGGCAGGAGAATAGCCTGAACCCAGGAGGCCAAGCTTACAGTCAGCCAAGATCGTGCCACTGCACTCCAGCCTTGGGACAGAGTAAGTTTCTGTATAAAAAAAAAAAAAAAAAGAAAGAAATTCTGCTCTAATTCTGATTTGTTCTTGCTTTCCTAGTTCCTTGAGCTACATGATTTGGTTATTTGTTGCAATCTGTCTACTCCTTTAATGTAGGTGTTTATTGCTATAATCTTTCCTGTTGGCACTGCTTTTGCTGTATCCCATAGGTTTTGGTATGTTGTGTTTTAATTTTCATTTGTTTCAAGAAATTCTTACATTTCCTTTTTATTTATTAACTTAATAGTCATCCAGGAGACTGTTTTAAATCTACGTATATTTATACAGTTTCCGAAGTTCCTCTTTTTATTGATTTCTAGATTTTTCCCATTTTGGTCTGAGAAGACAGCTGCTATGATTTTGATTAGAAAATTCTTTAAGAGTCATTTTTTTGCTCTAACGTATGGCCTTTCCAATATTCCATGTGCTGATTAGAAGAATGTGCATTCTGCAACTGTTTGATGCAATGTCCTCTAAATGTCTATTAGGTCATACTGGAGTATAGTGCACTTTAAATTGATGTTTCTATGTTGATTTTTTGTCTAGATTGAAGTTCTTAACTTTTATTCAACTATAGTTGGGTCTTGTTATTTTTATTCATTCGGCTGGTCTATTTCTTTTGATTGTGGAATTTTTCTTTTTCTAGAGATGGGTGTCTTGTGATGGTGCCCAGGCTAAAGTGCAGTGACTATTCACAGGCATGATCCCACTATGGATTCACATGGGAAACATTTTTTAATGTGTTTAAGTATTGTTTAATTTCACAAATTTTGCATTTTTATTTTCCAGCCTTCCTCCCTTTTTGAAGGGAGAGGATTGAAGGCCCAGGATGGCTGCCTATGGGCACAGAGAAGTCAGCCTATTTTGTGCAAAGGAAACCAGGTTCTGAAGCTTTAGTATTCTGACTCTTCAACTAAATTTTGATTGTAGATGTAAAAGATCAATATTGGAAGATAGCCAGGATTGGAAATGAATGCAATAACTACCAAAATAGGAAAATACCAAAAAGATAAATGAACTATGGTAATAGAAAATATAGCTAACACTTGTTTTTCCATAGTTTAAAAAATTTCTTCACATACATTATCTCCTTTAATGGATACTTGTTATAGTATATATATATAGGTATGCAGTAACAGCTTGCTGAATGGAGGAATTAGAATTCTTACCAGTGTCCAGCACATGGTTAGTCACTCTATGTTTGGAGACAATTCTCCATTTGTCTCTTACAGTTCTGCATAGTGAGCAGAGGAATTGACTTCCTTGTTATGAACTATTTCTTAAAAAATGTGTAGTAAACTGGCTTGGAAGGTAGTGATAGTGTCTCCTCCAGAGCAGTGGGAAGGCTTGCTTACTACCAAATATAATAAATACATCTTCTTTAGGAGCAAAAGTCAGACAAGTTTACCTCCTACTATAGAAGATTTGGGATGTTATGCTGAAGGTTTCTCACCTGTGATATACTATACTACACAGAAGGTATCATTTGGCCCTCCTGATTTTACATTGTAGAAATTAAGCCTTGAGGAACTGGCATGAATGTTGATATTCTGTTATAGGCATTGCTCTAAGTAGTAAACTGTCTGTCTCTGATCCAAAAGTTTCATTTTTTCCTAACTGGATCCTTTACGCTGTGAAAGGCTAATGTGTTAATTTGTGAGTAGGTTAAAGCCTCAGATCCTTTACAGTTTTTGATTCTTTATACACGCTTTTGCACTAGTTTGCATAATCTCAGAAAAGCTTAAAAAGTCAGAATAAGTAGCAAAATAGATGAACAAAATCTAACAAAAATTACTTCCTTAACTGTGCAGAACAAAGCTACTGTCTCACCTTTTACTGAGGAAAAATAGAAACCATCTTGCAGTTGGGAAGAATAAGAGAAGTGAAAAAGGTAGAAGGCCAAAGCAATTACAGAAATGAGAAGAAAACATAGACATTGGAAGACGATAGAATTCAAACATGTGAGAAGTTAATTGTAATTGTAAGGAGAAGTTGATTTAGGAAGATTTCAAAGAAATATTGTGCCATTATGCTGGTATTGCTTCTTAATCAATCTCTGGAAGGATTAACAAAATACTACAGAGAGTGGTTGTTTCTGAGAAGGAGGAGAATGGGGTGGGAGAGAGAGTGCTACTTTGAGTATTTTAAAATTTGTACCATCTGCAGCTAGATTTATTTTAAAACATATATATATATATATAATTTAAAAAACCTTTAAAGGACCTTTAAAGTAAAGAAACACTAATATTTTTAGATTAAAAAATTATATAACAGAAATATATCTTTTTAAAAGATTTACTGAGGATGCTTCTTTTCAGGGTTTCTGGCAGTTTGGTTTTAGGGAGGTAAAGACATCTTTACCTTTGAAACTGACTACTTTTGTTAAGAAAATTCTTCAGAATAGGCTCATTCATTCTAAGTATGTAAGATGAGTAAATACCCACCCAAAGCTCTTGGATAAAAGTATAAGGTTACCTTGAATCAGAATGCATGCATTGTGCTCTGTTTAATGATGTCAACTGGATATACGTATTTTACTTCTAAAAGAGGGGACAGAAGTAGTTTTCCTCAAAGATATTCAATAGGGACTACTAGTGCCCTGTACTGGATTTGTTTAAGACTGAATGATTAAGAATTTGAGATGGTCTTGTCAGGAGTATAGTGCTTGCTTGTAGTTGTGCTTTGGGAAGTCAAAGAGGTATAGTTTAGCCAGGCTTAGAGTCATTCATAAGGGAGGCTGGTTTTGTGCACAGAATGTGTCTCTTGCTTGAGTTCCCTGGCCCAGCACCAGGAAGAGAATTGCAATAGCAAATTGGTCTGAATAACTCTGATGGCCATTGGCAGAAACCAAAGGGGTGGTTGGCTGTCTGAGGAGGCTCAGAGAGTAGTCACCAGGAATTATCATTTTAAATTAATTAAACTATCCTGGAGGTCCTTAGGAATATCTCAGGGGAAGAGCCATGAGAAAAAGGTGGAGTCTTATTGCAATCATAGAAAGGGGCTTGGAATTATACTGATAGTGAGAAGATCTTTTTTGGTACTCTACAGTGTTAAAATTGAACATTATGACTATTTATTTAAATGTGTTTAGATTTGTTTAAACATTCTTATCCTTTAGTAATTTAACCACTTAAGACATTGATAAAGTCAGGACTCCTGCTTGAATCTAAGTGGGATTTGGACATGGCTAGAGTAAAAATGTGGGTTAAGCCAACAGATGTCTATTTGCAGGGAAGGCTTGAGGAATATTATATGGGGAAGAATGGGTCAGTTTGCTGAAAACACCAGCAGTCTTTAGTGAAAAAGACTAGTCATCAGTAAAGATGGCATACTCAGAATAGGGTGTAGTTGTTATTGGGCTCCTGTTTTAGTACCATGTCATTTAGAAAAGCTATAGGAAACAGAAAGGACTGTTTCAGGGAAAGTTTGTAAAATATTGAGGCCACCCCAGCAGCTTTGGAATCCTGCTAACAAAAGCAAATGCTAAGAGGAGACTGTTTCTCTTCTGCTTTGCCATAGATGTTTGCACAGGTTAAGTCTCTGAGAAAGCCAGACGGTTCTACTGTAAGTAACACCAACGTGATGAACTCAGTGCAGAGCCTTCTTCCTAAAGATGCTCACTTCCACACTGAAGCCTCATTGAGTACACATTATTGGTAGAGACTGGGTCACTTGCCTGAGTCCTAGCTGCAAGGGAGGCTGTTTCCCAGGTTCTGCCTTGACGATGCAGGACTCTTAAGCTTAAACATTTGCCAAACTAAAAGAGAAAAGCTTGTCAGTCAGAACATCTACAAATGTCTACAACAACGTGTACCTCTGAAGTTAAGCTGTAAGTGTTTGAAGTTGTGGGGTGAGGTATCAAAGAGCCAGCCTCGGATGTGGTTGTCTTGTGAGTCATAGGGTAGTAAGAAGAGTTTACCAACACCAGTATAGGTTTGAAAAGGACAGTTTTATTAGATAGAAAGAATATTGCTGAAGAGTGCAGCAGGGTGCCTCAGCAACAGAGGACTGAGGTCACTGGAGTGGATTTTTTCTTGGGAACATTTATGGTCCTTAACATAATCCTGCCTCTACTAAAAATACAAAAATTAGCTGGGTGTGGTGGCGTGTGCCTGTAGTCCCAGCTACTTGGGAGGCTGAGGCAGGAGAATCACTTGAACCTGGAAGGCAGAGGTTGCAGTGAGCTGAGATTGTGCCACTGCACTCCAGCCTGGCAACAGAGAGGGACTCTATATCAAAAAAAAAAAAAAAAAAAGGAGCTTAAGGGTCATTTGGACCATATTAGCCACATAGGTCATGATAAATAATTACATGTGTGCGTGTGTAGACATTTGGTGCCTTAATATCAGCGAAGATTGCACAATGAGCTTCAATATACATGCATTCTGGAGATGTATAGAAATTCTAGTTACTTAAATGTTTTTAGGAAAGAAGCCTGGTACCAGATGCTGGCTTTAGATAATAAGGAAGTCTAATTACTTCTAAATTCCCCAGATAAGGAGTCTTGCCTCTGGATGGCCTGCTTGATGGTCACCAGGTGATCTTTTCTCTCCTCAGAAGTTCCTATTTAATATGCAAATATAAATAGTTTTGAAAATGTCTTAGTTATATCTGCCTGTTACTAGTTATATATACCTATTACTTTTGTTGTGGATAATCGCCTAGAACAGGAGTCTTAAATCTAAGCAGGATCCAGACGTTTATAGTGTTACCGTGGAGGGGAGGAAAAATTATTTTGCTTCTATCCTCCATAGTTCTTAGTTGAAACAGATTCCTGTAATAAAAAGCAAATTAACAATAGGAAAACAAGCAAATTTTAAAAACATGTCTTATTCTGACTGGGCGAATATGACAAAAATACCTTAGACTGGGCAATTTATAAACAACAGAAATTTATTTCTCACAATTCTGGAGGCTGGGAAGCCCAAGGTCAAGGCATCAGCAGATCTGGTGTCTGGTGTGGGCCTGTCTCCTGTAGATGATCCTTCTTCTGTGTGCTCCCATGGTGGAAGGGGTGAATACTGTGTCCTCCTTTCAATCTCTTTTGTAAAGGAACTAATATCATTCATCAGGGCCCATTGCTTAATACCCATCACAATGCAGATTAGGTTTCAAGGTGAATTTTGTAGGAACACAAATTCAGACCATAGCATGTGCACACATCCTACATACATGAGAGATAACTCAGAGAAAGGAGTGAATCTCTAAAGTAGATCTCAAAGAGGTGGTTTAAGCTTCAGGCTTAAATACCATCATTCTCTGAAACAAAGAAGGATGGAAAGGCCTGGTTAAGATGAGAAGGCTGAGAAAGGAACAAAGCTAAAGGTTGCTATGCATATTTGAGTCAATGCTTTCTCCAATGATTAAGAGTTCTGGGGATTTAGTCATCATTTTCTTCTGGGTACAGGGGGGAGATATCTTTACAAATGGAGGTTTCTATTAGATGTAAATTTCTCTTACAAAAGGGCAACTTTTCAGAACTGTTCCTGTGCCTGCACTTCCTCAAAGTAACCAACTCAAAATAATTATAATTCCAGAAAGGCATATTTGGGGATGGTATATTCTGATCTCCCACAGTCATATTTTGGGATGGCATGTCCTGGGCCCCCTTAAGTAGAAAATGGTGGGTTAACATTGAGGAAAGTGAAGCTGACATGCAAAAGGACTACGAACCCTCCTGAGAGAGGAATTCATTCTTAGGGTGTACGTTGCCCCTTAGAAAGGGTAATTTTAATATGTTCATGTTATTTAAATTCATCCCCCAGGCTAGTCTCATTGGACTCATATGTGGTACAAGAGAGAGAAATGGAAAATGTTTTTTACTTTGTTAAAAGAAAAACTTTAGAAACATGAAATTTAACAGAGTTTGAGCAAAGACTGATTAATCAATCAGGCAGCCTGCAGAACCAGAATAGGTTCAGAGAAATTCCAAGGCTGTCACATGACCAGATAACATTTATGGACAGGAAAAGGGAAGTGAGGTATAGAAAACAGAAGTGAGATACAGAAACAGCTGGATTGGTTGCAGCTGGGTCTTTGCCTTACTTGAACTTGCTGTTATTGGCTGAGACTCAGCTACTTTTTATTAGGAGTAGGTTATAGTCTATTTACACATCAAATTACATTACAGTTCATTATGGGGAAACCTTTAGGCTGAATCTAAATATGTAAACCTTTAGGCTGAACTTAAATATGTAAATATGAACTTAAATAAATATGTAAATATCTAAGGAGTAGGTTACAGTCTGTTTACACATCAAGTTAGGTTATAGTTCGTTACGTACGGAATAACCTTTAGGCTGAACTTAAATTTACAAGTAAGGAGGCAGCTTTAGGTCAAACTTAATTTAACCACTTAAATCTCTTGAAGACATCAAGCAAATAAGCAGTTTACACTCAGGCTCCTCCAAGAAGGGCTAACACAAGGGAAAAAAGTATATTTCCAGCTTTACAATGCACTAGCATCCTCCTTTGCTGGAGGAGCACAGATGGTGTCCAAGACAGACTCAGGGAAGGATGAGATGCGGTAGCCATGTGGGGCCCATGCAGTCACCTGGCAAGATAGCCACCAGGAATCCTAGACATAATTGGGGGTGGTCTTAGGACATGCATATAAAAGCAAGGAAAATTTTACAAAATTACTCTTAAGGTGACCTAGAACCTGGAGAAAAATCAGTTTATATGTGTATTTTATTTTTGATCTATCACTCTTTTCTTGGGATTGTTTTGCTGCTAAATAGGACTATTTCCAGATACACAAAGTCACTATTCAGACTGAATTCAAATAACTGCAAAAGGTTTTCATTTTAAATGGAACCTTACCATGTATTTAAAATAAACACTTAGATATTAATGTATATTAGTGATGGATGCATATTAGCAAATATTAATTGGTTTTATAGAGGAGAAGTATACATATGTAAGACTTAAAGCAAATATATGATGTAAAAGGAACTATTTTTAGTGATTAAATTGAATTGCTGGCATATTGCAATATTTCAAAGGTCCCTTGTGGGAGATTTGCTTATATTCTGGAACTTTACTTTATTGGAAAAAAAACCCTCAATGTTATAAAACTTGAATATTTTCAGGAAGCAAAAAGCATTTTCAAATATAAGTTGTTCAAGGAACATTAGGTCTCTTATTGCTTGAATCAATGGGGAAAAAGCTAAATGGTTTTAAAAAAGGTTTGAAGCAACCAAAAAGATAATCTTTCTTTTCTTCTGGCAGTCAACTTAAATGATGAAGAAGTATAGTGAAATGCCTAGTTGTTAAATTTTGACTTTATTTACACATTAAATTACAAAAATAGAAGGAAGCTCTTTGCCATTTAAATTTTCCACTGTGAGGTTTATAACTTTGCCAGAGCTGAAAACAAATGAATATTTTTGCAATAAGATTTTCAATAAGAGAGAGGATGAAGCAAAAACTTCACAGCAATTAAAATCTTATAAAGAATAAAATTAATTTCAAACTGCTTGGAACTTTCAGAACTCCATGTTACCAATGAAACTTTAATTTTTAAATAGGTAAGTTTAAGGAAAAAATTATATCCTTAAAAACAAAAGGCTCCAAAAGAGCAAGATTTTCTGTTGTAAGGGAAGCTTTCTCCTTTAATTCCTTTATTTATTGTGTTTGATCAAAGTAGTCAGGGTCAAGTGTACAGAACTGTTACATGAGATACACATCTGGGGAGTAAAGGTCAGTGAAAGATAAAGTGAGCTAAGGTAGAGAGGCTTTCTGGACTGAAGCCCAACAGGACTGATTTACTTGGAAAGAATGAAAGCTGACAAGCTTCTTCAATTCACAGTCAGGAACATGATCTACTTGGTGATGCAGCTGTTTTATGAAAGGAGCTTTATTCTGGGCCTTCATTGTTATCTTCCTAATAAATTACTTTGAGTACAAATGCTATCTTGAAGAGTACAAAACACTTTATGAAGTCATTTTGGAGGATATTTGTGTATGTATATATATATAGATATATATATACACACACATATGATATATATATATATATACACACATATGTATATACATGAATGATATTCCAGTACTAATAATTTGAATTTAACCTTGACACACTTTGTTTTCTCAATTTTAATGCATGAAATGATGGCCATTGAATAAAAGGTAGTATTTAGAGGCTGTATTAGTGCAAAAATACCAATTTTCAGGTTAAGATGCCCAGTCATAGGGATAGTGCAGTTTATTGCAAAATAAATCAGAAGTCAGAGGCACAGCTTAGCGTTGAATTTTATTCCAGAGTTCCTGATCTATATCTCCCAGCAGGAATGATAAATTAGGGCAGCTGCAATTGGTTCCAAGTTTTCTAGGATCTTGAATGACTGGAAACCTGGTGGTATTCAAAGAAGCATCTCTGTGTTTAAATCACTTACCTGACTACACACACTCTTTCATCAAGCAAAGTAATTAAGAGTGTTTTCACACCTTTATGCCTCCATTAGATTGTGCTTTGTAACATGATTTCTTCTGTGTAGCTTCCTTTGATTTTTTAGAACTGAATTTTTTTTAAAAAAAAACTTTGTATTGCATTTAGTGTAAATACTTTCTTTCTTTTACTCTGGAATATGTCCTCTTTCATCTTTTTGATACTTAAGAACTGTTTTCCCTGACACGGATTGTGTTATTTGTCAATCATTCTTTTTCTCCCACACTTGCTATGGTTCACTGTGGGTATAATATTGATCTTGGGTTTGACCACATGTCTTGCTTGGGCTAATGGAATATGGAAAAAATGATTATACAAATTCTAATCTAAGAGACATTGTATATTCTCTCACCCTCTTGCAGTCTGCCATCTGCTACAAGTTGTGTATGCACTGTAAAGCTTTTAGTTCTAATATGACAGACATATAGATCAGAAATAAACAAGATCTACAGCTTGAAGTAGAATTACCTGGCCACCTTGTAAAATTTTGGGAAATAAATGAATGCTTTTTGTTACAAGCCACTGAGATTTTTAGACACATTTGTTATGCAGCAATATCAGAGGAGAATCTGACTAATATATCCTCAACTTTTAATTCTTCAAAATTTGAACTCCGTAGACAAATGAAAGAATAATAGAATGAGTATCTCTATGATCTTCACTTAATTCAACCATTGTTAACATTGTGTCATTTTTATTCCATCTATCTCTTATTTTTGGGAGACCACTGAAAAATTGTAGGCATCTGATACTTTCATAAATATTCTAATTTATAGAATGTCTAAGAATAAGAACTGTGTTAGACGGTATAGTCTGCTATAATAAAAATACCATACAGCGGTGGTTTAAACAACAGAAATTTATTTCTTACAGTTCTAAAGGCTGAGAAGTCCAAGATCAAGGTGATGGCCAATTTCGTTCCTGGTGAGGGCCCTCTTCCTCACATGGTGGAGAGAGGTGCCATCTCTCTTGTATCTTTTCTTATAAGGGCACTAATGCCCTTATAAGGGACCTAATTACCCCTCAGAGACACTAGCCTAATACCATTATCATGGGAATTAGGGTTTGGACATAAGAATTTTGGGAGAACACAAACATTCAGTTCACAGCATAGCATTCTTTACTTTTCATTAGCTCAACTTAATGTAGTTCATAAATGCTTAGAAATTATCTTAATTTTATCTTAAGAGAAATGCATAAAAGTGATTGAAACAAGGTAATCTAACACTATAGAAAAGGTAATAATAGTGTAGGGACATGGTGTATAAAAAGCAACCACAGCCAACCCATACTGAGTTGAAACTGTCCAACAACTTATTGGAAAACATTATTTTCAATTTTATTAAATGTAAGTAAAGATAATGATTTATAAGTGCAGCTACATATATTTTATCAGCATTACTGAGGGCTCAGGCAATGAAGTGTTTTAAGCTATCTAAGTTTAGTGGCACATAAATCCATCCAGTGCCAGCATGCTAGGGAGTGTAGAGAATTATAGGCTGGCATGAATTCCTAATGTGACTCAGCATAATGTGTGTTGCTTGCTTAACACTTTCAAATGAATTGATGAAGATTTCCATGGGCCACACTCCTTTAAACTTCATGCTTAAGGTTGTTTCTTGTACGTTAGCAATAAAGACCGGAATAAATACCCAGAAAGGAGGAAGGAAAGGCAATCACAGACGTGTGGTTTAGAGAGGTAAAATCGTGTAAAACAAATTTCTGAGCTGTACGTTGGCACCAGATAGACCTGGATTTTAATGCTAGGTCTATCTAGGTCTATCCTTCCTTTCCTAGTTATCATTGGCAGTTTTTTTTTTTTTTTTTTTTTTTTTTTTTTTTT
>CAUYLG010030542.1:0-16877 GCA_963573385.1 Cacajao melanocephalus
GGGAGGTGGGGAGGTGGGGAGAGATAGCATGGGAAGAAAAGCCAGATATAGGTGAAGGGGAGGAAAGCAGCAAATCACACTGCCACGTGTGTACCTATGCAACAATCTTGCATGTTCTTCACATGTACCCCCAAACCTAAAATACAGTAAAAATTAAAAAAAAAAATGACTCTGGATAGGTACTCAAAAAAAAGAAACTGAGAAAGAGGTGTTTCTGTGACTAATATGTCTCCTAATTTGAATGTCCTCGGTTGTCCTTTAGCCACAAAGTAGTAATTTTTCCCCTGATTTATATCATCTTGTCTTCTAATACATTCGTGTAGAATGATGGAAAGTACCGTCTTTCATGGAACAAATAATGAAAACTCAATTTTTTTCTCTAGTAATTTTTTTTACCCCATAGTGTTTTGAAAGCACTCTAATCTGAAACTAAGTTATGTCCAAAATTGAACAGAATCTCTATTTCTGGGGTCTATTCTTTCTCTGCATTAAACTCTTGCTCTGGGAACTGAGAGTTCCCTTCATGGCATCACAGGAAATAACAAAAAGGAAATGTGTTCCCAGGGGAGGTTTAATAATTGAGATGGCACTGGCAACAATGCTGTGTTCCACCTCCTCACACTCAGAGATGAATTTGGCAGTGTCAAAAATGATGTGTTTTCAATATTACTGTGGGAATGTGTTTGTACATTTGAGATCCTTTTAAAAAAATTCATATTGTGTCTTCTGCATATGTATTTCAGGATTCATTGGAGACGCCTGATAACGAGATGCATTGCTTTTATTTGTTACTGGAGGAGTGGAGCTATAGAAAGGGGTAGTAATTTTTTCCAAGTGGAAGACCTAATTAGTAGTAGACCCAGTAGCAAAATCAAAGGCCTCTGATTCTTTATTATTTCATAAGCTAAATTAGGCAGGAAAGTAGATTTAGAATGTTTGTTTAAATATGTTTTTGTCTGCTTGCCTCTTTTCATGCTATTGGTAAGTTTGAGGCAGTTGATTGTACAGCTTTAATTATCCTTAAACACTTTTCTTAGAGGTGGTGGAGGAAGGAAAAAAAATTGGGGTAGTTTTTTTTTTTTTAAACCTGTGCATCCCATCCTGACTGATGATTTTATTCCTTTTCCCCTGGCGTGTCTGGTGCTTCTAATGAGGAAGGCAAGAACTGTATAGAATACTTTCCTCATCTCGCTCCTCTCTCTAGGAGCTTTGCAGCGGGATCTGGGGACATCTGAGCACCAGATGTTTTTCTTGGCCGTTGCCACTGTTTTGTAGAGAATGGATAGGCTTAGTGGAACACTCCTCATTGTTCTCACCTTAAAAAACTGACTCTTAAGAGGACTGAAGGGTAAGTTATGAGAGAGGAAGGGAACTGTGTAGACAGGAAGGAGGACTGGGCCATGTAAGCTTTCTAGATGTTTTAAGCGATAGTCATGTTGGGGAAGTATGCTGTATTTAATTCTGCAGTTTTGGCATAAATAGAGGAATTAAATTTTTGTATTGCCCTTTCTGCCAGTGAGTAGATCCTTTTATTTTAGATAAAATAGGGGTCCTAGATCTGACAGGTAAGGAATGTGCGTGCATTGAGGGAGTTTGGTTGTCAGAACTAATTTTTGAAAAGCTGTATGTACAGATTTTATGTGAAATAGTCCAACTTTTAAGTGTTAGCAACCAGTCCAAACCAAATAAAACACAGTTCTGAGCCAAGCCCTAAAGGTAGTAACCAGCTAGGCTAGTAGAAAAGAAGGCGTGGAGCCAAGAATATCTCAGTTATAGAACCTGCCAGGGCCCTCTCGGAAAAATCGGTCATTAACTTCTGCTTCAAGTGGGTACCTATGTTCTGTGCCTGTCGTGAGCAGAGGTAGCATGATCATGAAATGTGGGATAGCTGTCATGATACAGTATTAATAGAAGGGGCACTGGATGAGGAGATGCAGGATCCACAGGTAGGAACAACCATATCATCCTGGACCCAAATTTCCTTCTTTGTAAAAAGTTGATTTGGAATTACATGGTCTGTAAGGAACATTGTTGCTTTAACATTCTGTTATTACAGGATGTCTTATGTGGCCTATCAGGCATGGGACATTGTTGAGATTCTCTTGTCTTAAAGATAATCACAGCATATCATATACCAAGGATGGGTTCTTTGGTTTTCCACACCACCACTTGCCTATTGGAAATAGTCGTATTTTCCCGTGCTTATTACATGTCCACCCTTTGTCTTGTGTTACAGATTCGGTGGAAATACATGATAGTGGATGAAGGCCACCGAATGAAGAATCACCACTGCAAGCTGACTCAGGTCTTGAACACTCACTACGTGGCCCCCAGAAGGATCCTCTTGACTGGGACCCCACTGCAGAATAAACTCCCTGAACTCTGGGCCCTCCTCAACTTCCTCCTCCCCACAATTTTTAAGAGCTGCAGCACATTCGAACAATGGTTCAATGCTCCATTTGCCATGACTGGTGAAAGGGTACTGCTCTGACTTTTGCTTTTTCCGCTGTTTCCCACTACGTGACAATGAAATGAAACGAAAGGCCCTAAAGCTGAGAACATTACAGCCACAGAACACATGCAGGGTGGTTTACAGTGTTGCGTAGTTTATGAAACCCATCAAGGGGTGGACATGGTCTTCTGGCAGGGTTATTTTCCCCTCCTGGGAAAATGGGTCTAGTGGTCCCTGGGGCATCTAACCCGTTTGTCTTTTGCCAGCATGTTTACCAGGCTACCAGAAAACGGTGCTGACTGGTGGAATGCTTAACTGCAGTGGGCCACAGGGAGGGATGAACACGGAGATATTTTGCTGAATTAATTTAAGCAGACCAAATTAACCAACTAAATACAAGCTTTAAAACGAATCTTTCCTTGTTATAAGCTTGGAAGTTCCCTTTAAAATATTTCCGCATAAAGAGTTTGTGTGTAAAACAGAACTAGTTTTCACTAATTTTCTGCAGACCTTTTTTCTGTTTCTTTTTTTTTAGGTTTTAGTGTGAGTTTCAGTTTTGTGTGTACATAAAAAGTCTTCCTGGAGTAGCCATTTGTTTTCAAATTTCTTGCCGTTCCTTCCACTGTCTTAAGAGCTCATTTACGAAAGGAAGACATGGGCCATTGCAAGAAAAGAAATGGGCACATGTCATTTTCGTAGAGGTTCCTCATTCATAGGAATGAAAAGGCACTAAAAATGCTTTAGCAAAATTTCAGTTTGAATTGTTTGGCCCTTTAATTTTGAGGCACACGGGCCCCCTGTCAATAGTTAACTCACTGGCTTGCCAATTTGTAGAAAGTAGTCTCAATCAACTCTGCCCCCTAGAGGTTAGTAGGAGAAGGTGAAAGAGAAAGCTGGGAAATCTATAAAAAGGACTAAAGTGGAACTAGATAGGGCTGAGAAAAGGAAAGGCGTGAAGTTAGAGGGACTTACAGGCCCACCAGCATAAACTGGATCGACACTACTTTTGATCCTCTTCTTTATATGTTCAAGCCCCTGTTCCTTTAGTATTTTTCTGTATCTGAAACAACCAAGATGAAGGGCCTAACTTAAGGCTGTGCCTTTAAATCGGGAACATTAACTTACTACCCCCCCCTCCTCTCATTCTATTGCAATCTTCAGTCAGCCTTCATTGTCAGTCATACCACATACAATTTGGGGCTGTTGACACTACTGATATAAAACTGGTAGCTTCTGGGCTCTTTTGTAGAACTCGGCATTAAGACAAAGACACCTATTTAGAGGTCATTTTATTACCACTTGGTAGGCAGGTGGAAAGGTAATTCAGAGGCGGGTGTGACAGGCATAAACCTGGATTTAATGCATGTAAAATTTCAATCATGTATTGAAACACTTAAGTGTAACATATAGCTTTATGCTTTATGGTATGAAATGTCCTTTTTTTTTTTTTCATCCTTTTCTTTAAAAAATCAAATTTACATAAGCCTCTCTTATAGGTGGACTTAAATGAAGAAGAAACTATCTTGATCATCAGGCGTCTGCATAAAGTGTTAAGACCATTTTTACTAAGGAGACTGAAGAAAGAAGTTGAATCCCAGCTTCCAGAAAAAGTATGTGGCATGATCAAAAGTTGTGAAGTTTTTTTCTCCAGCAAATATGTTTGAAGTACCTGCCTCTGAAATTGTATTTCTTAAACAGTAGGCTCATATTGTAGTTATAAGTGTCTGAAAATATCTTAAAGTACTTTTTTGTTTGTTAGGGCTAGAGAGAGAAGGGAAATTATAGCATTTTCAGCCTATTTTCCAAAAACTTTCGAGCAGATTTTATAAGATTATCAAATTCATTGAGTCTCATTTACGTTTTAATTTTAGATTTTTTTTAAGTTACTGACCTCATTGAGTTCACTGTTGCAGGCACTGTAGAATTGTTCTGTATAAGCAAAAGGAAGATTTGACTTTAGGACTTGTATCGTCATTGAAGGGCGTGGTAAACATTTGCAGGTTTTCTAGAAATTTATTTAACATTTGGTATTTGTGATGTCACCATTCTGACAGTAAGTGAAAAAATAGAGTTCCTGCAAATTACAGACACATCATCTAATTATTCAGGGACATTGGTTTTGTTCTGTGCCGTAAAAATGAAGTTCCTGTGAACATTTTAAACCAGTACTTTAGAACCCCTTTTGAGCCCTTAGCTCCATATTTTGGGGTTGGATTTGAGTATCAGTTTAATATGTTTCTGATCATGTTTTGGAACCATGCATATTTAAATTCTAAGTTTCATTCTCTTAAAGATGGTTTAGCACTGTATACTATTTGTTGCATGAGATATTTTGCTTTGAGTTTTTTCTTTAGAAGAGCCAATTCTGAAATGTCTTATTTTTGCATGATTGTGGTTTTTCTGGGTAATGACTCTATTTTTGGACAGATTGGTTCATCCTGTTCATTTGTAAGTGGGAGTTGTCAAGATGGTGTACAAAGTTGATCACTTTGTTAAGAGAGAATTTTATTCCCTAATCCTTTATGCATTGACAGTCGGGAAAAAAATTAAAAATAAAAAGGATTTTTATGCCATGCATATCTCAGTGAAAGTGTAAGTATTTAAGTATTTAATTCTGCTGGTGAATGCATCTTGGATGTAGAATGTTGTTGATATTCCCTCTGATTTCCTGTGGTCTTGGCCTCTGGGTAGCACCTTTTCTGTTCATGATGGAGTTTAGTTACTGAGTAGATTAACTGGTGAATGGGCATAGTGGCCATGTGGCTGCCTTAAATTACTTCCTAGCATACAGTTACAGTGATTCTGCAAGTGATAGAGATGAAATGTTAAATATTTTAATTTATCTCATATTTTTTTTTCTTTAGAAGAGGTATAAAAAATGAAGCCTTTCATTTATTCATTCCATAAAACTTCTTGATCTTGTTCATTCATTTCTAAGGCTGGCTAATATAGATTTCAAAAAATATATTACAAGTTGAAAGTATATTTTAAGAAAATCCACTAGATAAAAATTGAAATTTTTGCAGCGTTAGGATTATGAGGTGATTAATTATATCACAAAAGAATTCTTTGCTTTGCAAAAATATTTATTTTTTTGGTTCTTTCTGTAAGAGAAGTTCCTGAGTATATTTGAAGGGTGATAAACTTAAAAAAATGTATTCACCCTCAAATTGTCAAGAGTATGTCTCCTGCATAAAATATACATGTACTCATTAACACTAAGAGTATTATATTCGAGGTACGTAAAATACTCAGTGTGTGGTATTATCTATGGATACCTTTAGAAGTATCTATACCTTTAAAGGCAGCCATGTTATCTTTTCCTGGAGGAACTTGGTGAAGTGGAAATTATGGGCTCTGCCTGTTAGACTAGGCATGGGTTCTACCACATTCTCCATCTCTGACTATGAGAACTTGGGCAAGTCGCCTAATCCAAATTGGTCTTAGTGTTCTCTTCAGTGAACTGGAAGATAAATGACATCTGCCTTATGTTGTGAGGATTAAGGGGACGTAGAGCTCCTAATGCCATGCCGGGCGTGTGGTAGGCACCCAACCAATGGCAGCTGCTTCTGCCATATTCCTTATTTCCTACTCATGTTACTGTCTCCATTATTAATGGGAGTTCCATTTTCCTATTCTTCAAGCTTTCTCACTGTTCTCTTGTCTTTGCTGTGCTTCCTGTAGCCCTCCCACATTTCTGTCTCCACAAACTTTTCAAGGGGGTTGTGTGTGTATGTGGTTGTTGTTGATGCGTCTGGGCTGATGTTCATTTTCTACTTTTTCAGGCTTGTTAGGATTTTTTTTTAACCTGGGGAATTTCATTGTCAGATGATAAAGAAGTTTCCTCTGCCACTACTGCTTACCTACAGCCACAAACAATGTATATGTCTTACTTAACGTGAATAAAGAATCCAGAAAGAAACTGTGGCAGATGGAGGAAAATGCTAAATACTTTCATAGCAGTAATTCTCAAATGTTTTTATGAAAAAAGAACCATATAGGAAAGAGGCTTTATTTATTTATTTTTTTTTAATTTTTGTGTAGTAAAATTCACTGCTTTTGGACAAATGAAGGGTTATGTTAGCCATGCCCACAACTAAAATGCAAAACAATTTAATCATCCACCCCTCCAAAAAAAAAAAAAATTCCCTGGTACTACTTCTTTTCAGTCAAACTCTCCCTCGGCTCTTAGCCTCATGCAGCCACTAATCTGTTCTCCTTCCCTGTCTATAGCTTTGTCTTTTCCAAAATAAGACAGTATGTAACCTTTTGCATCTGTTTTTTATTTTCGTTTGGCAAAATGTGTTTCAGATTCATCCATGTTGTTACATGTATCAATAGTTGGTTCATTTTTATTGTTGAATAATATTTCATTATGTGGATGCAGTGCAGTTTGTTTGACATTTGGGTCATTTCTAGCTTTTGACAATTATGAATTGAGCTGCTACAAACCTTCACGTAGAGGTTTTTGTGTGAACACAGGTTTTCATTTCATTTCAGTAAACACCTTAGGTATATGACTACTTGATTATAAGGTCAGCGTATACATAGATTTATAAGAAACTTCTGTGGTCAGGCGTGATGGCTCACACCTGTAATCCCAGCACTTTGGGAGGCCGAGGCGCGTGGATCACAAGATCAGGTGTTTGAGAACAGCCTGGCCAACATGGTGAAACCCCATCTCTACTAAAAATACAAAAAATTAGCCAGGCGTGGTGGCAGGCACCTATAATCCCAGCTACTCAGGAGGCTGAGGCAGGAGAGTTGCTTGAACCTGGGAGGCAGAGGTTGCAGTGAGCCAAGATCGCACCACTGCACTCCAGCCTGAGCAACAGAGCAAGACTCTGTCTCCCCCGCCCCTCAAAAAAAGGAAACTTCTGCATTGTTTCTTAGACTGTCTGAACCACTGGATAGTCCACCAGACTACCAGAAATATGTGGCCATTCCACTTCCTCCACGTTCTCATTAGTGGTTGTTATTGTCAGTTTTTCAACATTTGTAGCCATTTCAATAGATGTATAGTGGCATCTTGTAACTTCAATTTGTGTTCTCTAATGTCTAATATTGTTGAGCATTTTTTCATGTGCTTTCTCAGGTGAAACTAAAGTAGGAAATATAAAAGCCACAGTTTCATAAATGAGGTCAACTGCATAGGAAAATTAGCTTTAATATTAGTCTAATGAAACAACGAGCAAGGGAATGTCCCTTCCCAAACCACCACCACTGCCAAGCTGTTGGCATAAAATCCATTTCTTGTGTGCAGGAAAGAATGCCAATGTGCGGAAAAGGGATTATATAAGAACAACTTAAGCTAAATAAAAATTGATTTTTCTATTTAGCTCCCATTTAAGGTTATCTGTGCTGACTCTTCGTTAATTCATATCATCAAGAACCAGCTATACTTGCAATTGGCTGGGTATATCTTGATGTCTAAATGTGCTAAAATATGTATCTAATGTTGGAGGTTAACTAGAGGTTGACCTACCTAAAATCAGCCCTGATTCTGTTACAGTTTGTGTAAAACACCAAAAAAGCTTTGCTTACGTTGGCAATTTGTATATTCATTGTATCAAATTTTGGAATGCTTAGAATAATTAATCATTAGTTTGTTCCTCCCTCGTGCCATAGAGTTGAGATCCTGGGACTTTCATAAATTGAATCATTTTGTTTAAAAAATCTCAGTTCACAAAGTGGTGATATATCACATGTAGTTTAGGTTTATTATTCCAATAATACATCCTTTAGGAAGGGGAATTATAAATGAAGAATAGTATTCAGGCAGAGGCTATGAACAAAGTTCAGATACTTCTACAGGGGCATATCAAAAGAGATGGTGGGCCAGTGTAGTGACCTGATTTGCCTACATTTAGGGACCAGTTAGGCCATTTACTGACATAAGACTGCTTAGGAGATACTTACCAGATACATGAGGTCAGCACTTCAGTTTTACATACGATTTGAACAAAAATAGCTCCAGTGTCTCTCACGAGCCTAACTTACTGGGAGAATCACCCTCGTGAAGAAGTCACAAGTTTCATTTGCTATAGCACCAGTATATTTTGAGGAGCTTTCACATGCATGCTCTAAACAGATGCCATCACATTTTTTGGGGGGTGAACTCAGACTCAAGCGAGTTGGAGTTGGCACGATTATTATAAAAACTTCTCTCATCACTGTTATTCATTGTGGTGACTTTAGAATTGTTCAGCCCTTCCCTTTTCTTAATACATGCCTGTTGATTACCTGGTCTGTGCATTTTATGGTACTCAGGCCAGGTGGGAGGGGCAGTACACTGGAAATGGGAGGCATGATTTGAGAAGTCAACAGACTTGGCTGTTGAGATGAGGGCTACTCACACTGAATAATGGGGTGGCAGTGCAAGGCAGCATCATCCCACCAATCAGAGTGAATGATCCAGACATGCAGGTGGTTTAGGGCAGGGGTACCCAGTATGTACACATGGGTGTATATGTTGGGGAGTGCTTACTAGCAATCCATTGGGTGGAGAAAGATGTTAGAACAATCATGTATATTGAGCCTTCTCTTAAAAAAAACCTTTACTGATATTTAACATGCAGATTGACAGTGGTACCTGTGTGGTAGGTATGTGTGTGTGTCTGAAAGCCAGTCATGTGCTGGGGATACACTGTGTAGGTTATCCCAGGCGAAGCATGAGAGTGAGCCTCCACCACCCGGAGCATCTAACAGTCCATTCATCCTTGCTGCCTGGTTCATTTACTTTCTGCCAATGGTGAGGCATTACGCATTTCCCTGTACCCAGATAAAAATATTTAGTCTGATCTGATTTTAACTAAACCAACACCCCTGGTCCCCAGAAAGGATTAAAAGGATTCTGTAAAGAGATGCAGATTGAAATCATGTAGCATAGATGAACAATGGGAAAAAGGCTATCCTGTCTCTTCTCCCATTCCTAGTGTTGGTTTTCATCAGCCACATCATGGTACTTGGGTTGGCATTGACCTAAAATATTAGATATCATCAAATTGGCACCTTTACATAGGTATATAAATCAACTTCCTTTAACATTGATGCATGCCCTAAAAGTAACTTTTATCTTGAGACATTAATGTTAGTGTATGCATATAGTAATTCAAATATGTAGATATATATTGGGAAAATGAGCTTCAGCATGTCTTCTTGTTTTTCCTTACCATTGTAAAAAAAAGCTTCCTGACAAACTTCTTTGATGGAAATGAAAGGAAAATTGGCTTTGGCTGATAGTCTGATTGGGAAAGATCTTGAAAAGGGCCCTCAAATAGAGTTAGAATGGAGCCTTAAGACTAAGGACATCCCAGGCCTGGAGAAAAGCACATAAACCAAGTGGCGTGGAGTTGTTTGAGTAGGTCTGGGAGCAAACATAAAATATAGTTGTGCAGCTTATGTAATTTTGATCATGTGTATTAAATCCCATAATTGTGTGAGTAAAGAGACTCTGCCTTCCAAGAGCGGCCATCAGGTGCTCGAGAGCAGCTTGCCTCTCTGCTGACGTGACCGCTTTGAGGATGCTTGTCTCCCTGTCTCCATGGTATCACCATGCATGCCTCCTGCTTTCCAAACTCCTTCACCTCCAGCCCTTAGCAGTGGCTGACTGATAGGAAGGGGCTTGAGTGTTCTTTCCTGAACTCTGGATCTGCCATCTCCAAATGTACAAGCATCAGCCACGCCTTCCACATTCAGGAAGGTGTGTTCAAGCCAGCAAGGAGTTGTAGGTGAAAGTGAACCTCAGGCAGAGCTAGGAAGCCTGAAAATCTCCTTAGTCATCCTAACATGGAGCTTAAATCCTAACTGTGCCTTTGAAGAGCTATATCTTTGGGCCTGTAGCTAAACCTGTGTGGTGCTCAGATTCCTAATCTATAAAATGAGAAGACTAAATGGGACTGTATCAGTAGAGCTCTTGTATGTGTTAAATGAGAGAAGGCACAGAAAGCTCTCTGCACACGACCTTTTCTATGGAAAGAGCCCCGTAATATTAGTCCTTGATGTCATTTTACCATTACACTTGTTAAAGTCTAAAGCAGTTCAACATTTTTCCTTACCATTATCAGATGTCATTGTGAGTTAACAGTTCTCAAAAAAGTAGAAGGGTGGGGTAATCATTTCACAATGTATGTGTATATCAAAATATCACAGACATACCTTAAATATATGTAATTTGTATTTACATATATAATACCTTTTAAAAATATTATGCCATGATACAATTATACCTCAGTAAAGCTGAAAAAATTAGAAATTCTTTTAAAGAAAAAAGGAGAAGTATTTTAAACATGTAACATGATCAGTTATCTAGAACACGAAGCCTGTATTAAATGCACACTTACTTATTAATCTTGGAGATTTTTCTTCCATCCTGGCCAAGAAGGTCATTAAAAACTGAAGATGTTTTGGAGTTTTGCTTACACTTCTCAACTTCTCTGTAAAACAGCGAGTTTTCTCTAACCTCATTTGATGCAAAATGTGTGCCCGAAAACTATTAATTGTGGTTCCATTTGACCTGACAGGTTCCTTCTACAGCAACAATTAAATGAATATTCAGCTTCTCTGTGACCTCTTCTCCCTGGCCTCCAGAGCTGCAAATAATGTGATCATTTTAAATCAGTTTATTAAACATTAGACAACTTCCTGATGTACTTTTAATCATATTCTGCATATTTCTAGGCATTAATCTGATGTTTGTTATGAAAATAATACATTTGTATTCTTGGGATTTTTTTAAATAAAGCAAAACAATAGTAGGAAGTAAGGCAGATTTTATGTATTAGAAGTATGATGAAGTATTGCAGGTGTGTGATAAACCATGAGCATGAGAATTCCCCTTAATGTTTTAAATTGGATTTTTATGGTATTTCAACTGGAAGCACAGGAGGCCTCATCCTCCCTTAGATGGCCAAAAAGTAGTGTCCAATTATGGATTAATTTCTCTCCTCCACCTGTTGTTCTCACTAGATTGTATCCTGCCATTTCTCAAGAGTAGAGGTTAGTGCTAGTCACCCTAGGGCTGTTAGAAATCTCCCTTTAAGACTAGTATTAGAGATACCACATGCGACCATTTAAAAATGTTTCACAAAGACAGGATATTTGCCAGTCACTGGTTTTCCTAAAACTGTTCTGTTCATAGGAAAGGAAGTATAATTGGGAAGTGAAGGAAATACTAAAAATACCCTATATTGAACATTTTTGAATTTGAACAGTTTGCAAGCCATTCTCTCTCTCAAATTTGGAAGCAAGTCAAAAAATTTCAGGAAACATAACCCTAACATCAATTACATATAACCTTTGGAAGGTCCCACCATTGTAATGGAACCTTTAACAATGATCACTCTGGTCTCCTCTACCCCCCCGTCTCTCCCACACTCCATGAATCCAGGAAAGGGAAAGAGACACCTCTGTGCTTCCAGGAGTGACACTGACTCAGCAGTCTTCTTAGAAAAGGCACCTTCTCCCTCCTGCTCTTGCCTACTTACTGTTCTCTTTTCCGCAGGTGGAATATGTGATCAAGTGTGACATGTCAGCTCTGCAGAAGATTCTGTATCGCCATATGCAAGCTAAGGGGATCCTTCTCACAGATGGTTCTGAGAAAGATAAGAAGGTACGTTGTGGAAGATGATGCAACTCAAGGTGCTGTGATATGTCTTCTGATGGCTGTGACATTGAATATTCGCAGGAAGCATCCCTGCTAATGCTGATTTGTTAAAGCAAATCACTGGACCTCCTTTGAGCTCTTATAGCTGCCAAAGATAATCTCTTAACCTCTGAACTGCACTGGGGCAGGAAGAAAGAAGGAATATGTTCATATTACCAAAATAGCTCTGCTTATGTCAATTTTGCAGCAAATATATTCTGCCTAAGTGTGGGGTGGCATTTTAGAAGGTTTTAAAATCCAGTTTCACTCCCTGGGCATCTGTTCCATGCTTCTGTGTTCTGGAGTCCTAGGGAATAGACAGTCATGTCGCATAGCCATCAACTGGACATAATTCTTCAAGGTTCACTTTTTTTGGAGGATAAGTTAATCACCAGAAAGACATTATAGCTAACTCAGGAACTGCTAGATAATTAAAGGAGCTTTGAACCACAAGGGGTGTAGGTGACTGAGAAAACCTATGGCCCTTTGTCCTTTGTATAAGAAGCCCAGTTTAAAAGATCTGAAATGTCTGACCGATTAATAATTAGTTCTGTTTTTCTCTTTCCACTGATTCTTAGGGGAAAGGAGGTGCTAAGACGCTTATGAACACTATCATGCAGTTGAGAAAAATCTGTAACCATCCATATATGTTTCAGCACATCGAGGTAAGTCTGTATTGTATGTTTTGAGCCTGATTGTGCTAATCATACTAATGCTAGTTAAAAAACAAACAAACAGAAAACAAAAACTAAAATAGGTTTAAAACGTTAGTGGAGGTCAGGCGCAGTGGCTCGCGCCTGTAATCCCAACACTGGGAGGCCGAGGTGGGCAGATCACAAGGTCAAGAGATTAAGACCATCCTGGCCGACATGTTGAAACTCCGTCTCTACTGAAAACACAAAAATTAGCTGGGCGTGGTGGCGGGTGCCTGTCATCCCAGCTACTCAGGAGGCTGAGGCAGGAGAATTGCTTGAACCTGGGAGGCGGAGGTTGCAGTGAGCTGAGATTGCGCCACTGCACTCCAGCTTGGGCGATAAAGCCAGACTCCATCTCAAAAAATATATATATGTTTAGTGGAAGTTGAGATGACATGATCTGATAGCTCGACAAGCAGAATTAACAAAGATGAGTGCTCTGGTTATGGGTTCTCATTGGCACCAATCATGTGAGCACCTGGAATTTTATAACCAAGAGTTTAAAGTGGAGAGAAGATGTTGTAAGCAGTGGCTCACTTGTGTGGGCTTGAGTAAGTACTATGAATTACCTTGTTACTGTAGCAGCTCTGAAATAGAAGATAATGATAAATACATTCAGCTTCCTCAGAAGAATGCTGTGAAAAATAAGAAAATAACATATTTATAACTGTTAAAGAGAAAGATATTCTTGAAATATTTTCCTTATAAAAGACACTGGTTTTAGTCTGTTACTTTGATTTATATTTTTCCTTTCTTGTTTCCGTCACGATGATGTAAATCCGTGCTTTCATCCTGATGCTCAGGTCTCTAGAATGCTATTTTGCGGGGAGAGGACATTTTCTGCCATGTTCACTCCATGTGAATAAGTTTCCTAGATTGACAGTGTTTCACCCCAGTCGAAGCAATTGACTGGAGCAGGAATGAAAAGGGGCCACAGTTGTATTTCCCATTTGTCATTGCTGCTGCTGAGGCAAATGGTCCTGGTGGCAATTATTTGCCAGGGTAGTGCCTACTTTCTACTGCAAAATGGGCTGGAGACACAGAGAATGTCACTGCAGGGCTCCAGTGTCTGCACCAATTTATTTTAAAAAATATATGAAAACTACTGGAAAGTTAAAACTTAATCACAGTATAAAAATTGAGTTGGAGCACTCTTTATTTCGAATATTCTTTTTTTCTCCCTTATTTTTGGCAGCTGTACATGTCAGGTCAGAGGATTCATTGCACACACCATCTCCCCACGCCAGAGCTCTCTCCTAGCTGTGCTGGAAAATTGGAAAGATTTCTGACACTGCTGTTGCCTTCAAGTCCATAGGAGAAAATATCCATAGACATTGGGGAGAGTACCTAGGGATGTAGGAGAGAGTATACGGGCATAGAGGAGAATATCCGTAGGCCTGGGAAAGTATCTACAGATTGAAATAAAACAACAACAGCAGCAACACTTTAAAAATCTCATGGCCGGGTACAGTGGCTCACACCTGTAATCCCAGCACTTCGGGAGGCCGAGGTGGGTGGATCCCCTGAGGTCAGGAGTTTGAGAACAGCCTGGCCAACGTGGTGAAACCCTGTCTCTACTAAAAATATAAAAATTAGCCTCACGCCTATAATCCCAGCTACTCAGGAAACTGAGGAAGGAGAATTGCTTGAACCTGGGAGGCGGAGGTTATAGTGAGCCGAGATCACCCCATTGCACTTCAGCCTGAGTGACAAGAGTGAAACTTCATCTCAAAAAAAAAAAAACAAAAAATCTTCTTAGTAAGTCACAGTTATTTACATGTATTGTTGAAGGAGAATGCAATGGGCAGTAATCAGTTCATATCCACCAGGTCACTTTGTAACTGTGAACTGGGGTAAGTCAGTCAGATTCTCCATGCTGTAGTGTGCTTGATTTGTAAACAGGGGCGAAAATAAATTATGGGACTGGCAGGAGGACCAGCTTTTAAACAGTAACATGTGAAGCATCTTGCAAACTGATGATGTGTTATATCAGATGTCAGGTACCAGTGATGGGTGGTGGGTGTATGTTCGGTTGAGAGGAGCTGGGAAAAAAAGTCTAGCGATGTAAATGTCTGGGGTTTTGTTGGACTAACCTTTTATCCACTGTCCCATTTTTTCTGAAAACAATTTTAAGACATGTATGGTAATCTTTGGAGGGCTTTGGGGACTTAGAAATTTTGAAGATTAAGCATCAGTCTTACTTTGTTTTGGTTATCATAAAAGAAATGACCCCTTGAGGCATGCAGTGCTAAGTAGGAAAGGAAGGCAGATATTGCCACCTGTCCTCTAGCCTCAGTCTGGAGGGTGGGACAGGATGGAGGAGGAGGGCATCGTCAGGGAAGCCAAGTTGAAGATGCATGCCCCTTAGTACCTACATGTTGACATTTTAAGTAGCAGTTGGTGGAAAGGCAGACTTTGATTTGCAATGTTTTTTAACAGAAAAACTCTCAGGAGTCTCTTCCTAGAGACAAGAGATCCACAGTTATTGGCAAATCTATTGACAACTGTGGAACAGAGATGGTGTGTGAATTTGCCTTTGTTGTGTTTCATCAGCCACACACCCTTTGTTCACACTAAATCCTGCCAGGTGCTCAGCCTCAGAATGGGTCTCACTACCTCTTGGGGGACCTTCAAACTCAAGAAATGAAAACAGTGTTTTTAACATGATGCTGTTATCTGATCTCTAACACCATCCATTGGCACCCTCTCTTTGGTTTTCACAGTCCTGATTGGAGACAGGGATGGAACCTAATGGAGACCATGGGCTTGGTTCTAGGGGATGGAGTTGAGATATTGGCCAGAGTCCATCCTGTTAATTTTGCCACAGGCCTGGAGCCTATCATGGATGATGAGCATATTTGAGAGTACTGTTGAGCCCAGAAGAAAAGATCTGGTCTGCTTGGAGGAAAAACTGCAGGGATCCAGAGAGGAGGGAAAGCAAAAAAGGGAGACAGCTGGTGGCTGATGTGAAGGTGTAACCTGCTCTCCTTTCCCACAGTTGGTCACCGTTCCCATGAAGTCAGAATGGAGAAATGCATGGAGAACAGTGATGTATTTCTTCCTGTGATTCAGGAAGGAGGGAATTATGTGATTACATTCTGTATTCTGAAAACAGAAGCCAGACACCTGAGGGGTGCTGTACATCTAGGACCTTATTTGTAATAGAGCAAAGCACAGTATGGAAGAGAAGTTAGGATTTCACCGAACTGGCCAGTAAGCTTAGCACTTTGGGAGGCTGAGGTGGGCAGATCACTTGAGGTAAGGAGTTCAATACCAGCCTGGCCAATGTGGTGAAACCCCATCTCTACTAAAACAGAAGATTAGCCAGGTGTAGTGGTACATACTGTAGTCCCAGCTACTCAGGAGTCTGAGGCAGGAGAATCACTTGGACTTGGGAGGCGGAGGTTTGCAAGGAGCGGAGATTGCGCCACTGCACTCCAGCCTGGGCAACAGAGTAAGGCTCTGTCTCAAAATAAATAAATAAATAAATAAGTAAGTAAATAAATAAATAAATAAAAGATTTCACCAAACTAAGAATTATAATATATAATCACCGTTATTTGTATTGCCAAATTTTTCCGCAGTTCATCATATTGCATTAGTTCTTTTTCATGTGGTTGATATAGTTGTCTTTATCAGGTATGTCTGAGGCTGGGCAATTTATAAAGAAAGAGGTTTAAATGTGGCACATATATACACCATGGAATACTATGCAGCCATAAAAAAGATGAGTTTATGTACTTTGCAGGGGCATGGATGAAACTAGAAACCATCATTCTCAGCAAACTGACACAAGAACAGAAAAACCAAACACTGCATGTTCTCTCTCATAAGTGGGTGTTGAGCAGTGAGAACACACAGACACATGGAGGGGAACATCACATACTGGGGCCTGGGGATAGAGGGCTAGGGGAGGAATAGCATGGGACTGGGGAGGGGTAGCATCAGGAGAAATAGCTAATGTAGATGACAGGGCAATGGATGCAGCAAACCACCACCATGAGACGTGTATACCTATGTAACAAACCTGCACGATCTGCGCTTGTACCCCAGAACTTAAAGTATAATAAATAAAAAGAAAAAGAGG
>CAUYLG010030544.1:0-107312 GCA_963573385.1 Cacajao melanocephalus
GGCGCAGTGGCTCATGCCTGTAATCTCAGCACTTTGGGAGGCCGAGGTGGGTGAATCACGAGGTCAGGAGTTCAAGACCATCCTGGCCAACATGGTGAAAGCCCATCTCTACTAAAAATACAAAAATTAGTTGAGTGTGGCAGTGCATGCCTGTAATCCCAGCTACCAGGAAGGCTGAGACAGGAGAATAGCTTGAACCAGGTAGTTGGAGGTTGCACTCCAGCCTGGGCAAAAGACCAAGTTTCAATCTCAAAAAAAAAAAAAAAAAAAAAAGAATAGAGGGGCTTCCCCTCCCCTGCCCTGGGTTAAATGGCCATAAAGAAGACAAGACGAAAGTGTATAAAAGCATTAAAGATTCAGAGAGAGTAAAAATAGCTCTTTTCATAGAATCCTATAATTCTAAAATCTGGGGACAGAAGAAGCTTGAAAATGGGAGTAATGGGGCCAGGCACAGTGGCTCACGCCTGTAATCCCAACACTTTGGAAGGCTGAGGCGGGCAGATCACTAGGTCAGGAGATCAAGACCATCCTGGTAACATGGTGAAACCCTGTCTCTACTAAAATATGAAAAATTAGCCGGGCGTGGTGGCTGGCACCTGTAGTCCCAGCTACTCAGGAGGCTGAGGCAGGAGAATAGCTTAAATTGGGGAGGCAGAGGTTGTAGTGAGTTGAGATCACGCCCCTGCACTTCAGCCTGGCGACAGAGCAAGACTCCATCAAGAAAAAACAAGAAAGAAAGAAAGAAAGAAAGAAAGAAAGAAAGAAAGAAAGAAAGAAAGAAAGAAAGAAAGAAAGGGGGAGTAATGAAGAAACAGTCGTTGGAGGACATATAAAGACAGTCCTTCTTTGGCTGGGGCCAGAGGTCAGGTCTTTAAGCATTCTCCAATGTGTGGAAGGACACGGGGTTGGGTCTTCAAGTATTCTCCAATATGTGGATGTACATGTGGTAGCTGTGAATAGGGGGTGGGTGACGGGGTGGGAGACACCTCAACAGTCCTTCAATGGGACAAAAACCACTCTAGACTGGTGCCTGCTTTCTCTCTCTCCCGAAATCACCACGGAATACAACCATAGAAACTCAAAAACAGCAAAAAACACCGACAAGTTATTCAAAATGCTAATATTAAATCTCGTTGTCTGTGAAAATTAGATTGAAAATAAATCCAAGGGTGCAAGATTTATAATAGATTAACAAGGGAAATTAAGGATGTTGGTGGGGAGGAGATGCATCCTTAACTTTGTGATTCACACAATGGAGCTCTACTGTGTCCTTCAAAGAAATGGTACTTGGTAATCTGAGTTGGACGGCTGTCATAAACCATTTCCTCTACACTGTTAGCATAGTCAGAAAGTGAGAGTTATGGACTGACATCGGGATTAGGTCATTTGAATTTTTCACCCACAGCACAAGTCCTTCCATCGTTTTCAATAAACAGAGGGAGAGGGAGACTCTGATGAACCGTTGCTCACGTGTTGAACAGTTAGCAACCCCGGGCTATCGGATCCCTGGTGACCTTCCTTCAGAAAAACGAACAGACATCTAAACGGAACGAGGAAGGGGAGGGTAATAACCAGAGTGTCAACCGAGTTGAGAGATGTTAAAAATGGACCACAATCAACACATGGGCCCTTATTTTAGGTTAAAGATTCCTATATATAAATACGTATTATGCTCGCCCTTGCCAAAAAATATTAGACTCAGGAAATTCATTCCTCACGAAGAAAATAATCCCCTCTCTTCCATTCCATATGTCCCTTACTTTACCTGCTTCTTCCCTCTCGAGGGTAGGAACTTTGAGCCCCGCCTCTCTGCTCCTCCTAGCTCCGCCTTCCCCGTCCACCTGTGCGCCCTGCCCCTGACGTTGCCCGTTGGCTTCAGGGGCTTGCAGGATTCCGGCTCCCGATTGGTCGGCCCGGCCACGGCTTGCGCAGCCCACCAATGGCAGCGGCGCTGGGTGGAGGGGTGCCCACATCCAAGATGGCGTCCCCGGGAGCTGGGAGTGGGTGACCGGCGGCGGGGAAGCGGCCTGGGTTGGCCCACAGATTGCGGGGTCTGGGGGCATCTCTCCAGGCAACCCCCCTGGCCCGCCTACAAGGCCTTCCCCCGGCCAGAGCAATGGCCGCTGAGAACAGCAAGCAGTTTTGGAAGAGGAGCGCTAAGCTGCCGGGGAGGTGAGCCCAGGACGCTGAGAGGGAAAGGGGATTGGACCAAACCCTTCCAGATCCTAATCCCTAATCCCGCGGGCGTGGGGCGCCACCGAGGCCGGAAGACTGGTTTGGGGAGGCTGGCTGGGGAAACTGGGGCTGCCTGGTGGCGGCAGGGCAGCTGTCAGGCAGAGGAGCGAACAGCGAGCTTTGGGGACGGCTGGATGTGGGTGCAGACCGGGGTCTGGGGGCGGAGGTTTCAGGAGGGGTGACCTCAGCTGGAAGGTGGCCGAAGATTGGGCGTAACCCGCAGTGGAGTTGGGTGAGAAGTGAGTGTTGGCCCTGGTCTCGGAGGTTCATCCCCAGAGCTGCTTCCCACTCTAATCAGAACTCCCTCTCAGGGGTCTCCACCACGCACAGGTGGTTGCCCGCTTGAGGATGGCCCCTTCCCTTGCTCCCCTAGCCGGGCACTTATCTGAAGGGTTCTGGTGGGAGTTTGTGGCCGCTTGCCCAGAGGGTTAGGCAAGAAAAGTGAGGACAATTCTCAAGCCCGACCTTACTTTATCTTGAGTTGGCCCTTTCCCACTAGGAATTAACATAAGGCGACCACAAAATCAGGGTTATTCCTTTGGCATTTTCTAAGGATTTGTCCAACCCCAAGTGACTTCTTCCTTCCTTGCATTGTAATGCTCTTCTTGTGCAAATGCACTAAATTCTTTCATTCTTCAGTTGTTTAGCTGGAGAGCAGACCTCCTAAGACTACCCCCCACCCTCTTTTTGGTGTATGTTGAGACTTTTAGCAAATTACCCATCCATCAATCTATTGGTTTACTGTTTCAATTTATTTTGGGGAGAGTGCTGAGAAGTATAAGGAAAAGTGTGTATTTCAGTCGTGAATTTAAGATTTCTGCCAGCCACAGTCTACTTGGTGATGAAATTCATGTTTGGTTGTGCCCCACGAGCTACCTTTTCTAGTGGATTCAGGTTTTTTCCTTCTGAGATAATCTTTTGAACTTCTGGCCTTTTTTTTGAGATGCAATCTCTCTGTTGCTCAGGCTGGAGTACAGTGGTGTGATCTCAGCTGACTGCAGCCTCAAGCGATTCTCCTGCCTCAGCCTCCCGAATAGCTGGGACTACAGGTGTGCGCCACCACGCCTGGCATATTTTTGTATTTTTAGTAGAGATGAGGTTTGGCCAGGCTGGTCTTGAACTCCTGACCTCGTGATCCGCCCACCTCAGCCTCCCAAAGTGCTGGGATTACAGGTGTGGGCCACTGTGTCCAGCCGACTTTATTTATTTATTTATTTTTTAAGCAAGAGAGAAATGAGGGCCAATAGTGGCTAGATAAGAGCCTTAATTTTTTTTTTTTTTTAATGAAATAGAGACAAGGTCTCACTCACAATGTTGCCAGGGCTAGTCTCTAACTCCTGGCCTCAAGTGATCCTCTTACCTTGGCCTCTCAAAGTATTGGGATTACAGGCGTTAGCCACCATGCCCCAGCAAGTCTTATTTTATTAAGGATCCTATTGGACATATGGAGAATAGGGTGGAAATCAGCTTTTAGTAATATTTATTAAAATAATAGGAATGCAACAATAACTTCAGATTAAAGTGCTGTGGATTTACAGTGTTAATATTACTGTTAAAGATATTTTGTGTCTTTAGGTAAGCACCACTTCCTGCCAGCTGATTCCTTTTCCTTCCTGGTCTAGTGAGCTCTCTAGTTGTGCTGACTGCTATTCTCTGGGATTTTCCATAGTGAGATCATTAAATTTTGACATCCTATGATTATAATCAGAATCAATAGGAAAACTGTTGTATCAGGAAGCAGTGTAAGAGATGTGTGACATGGCATAGCTTTCTCTGTCTTCTGACTGGTGGTTGCTATTAACAGTCTTTTTTCCCCCATATCTCCTGTGTTTGACTATAACAGTCAACTTTTTAAAAGCACTACTTTTCTGAGATAGGAAGAGAAGTCTTTTCAGTTTCCTCAAGTTTCTGGATTCCCTTTTCATTTTGAAGAATATAGAGAAATTAAGAGAGGGCCAGGAACAATGCCTCACGCCTGTATCCCAGCACTTTAGGAGGCTGAGGTGGGCAAATCATGAGATCAGGAGTTTGAGACCATCCTAGCCAACATAGAGAAACCCCATCTCTACTAAAAATACAAAACTTAGCTGGGTGTGGTGGCGCTGTAGTCCCAGCTACTCGGGAGGCTGAGGCAGGAGAATCGCTTGAACCCGGGAGGTGGAGGTTGCAGTGAGCCGAGATCATGCCACTGCACTCCAGCCTGGTGACAAAGCGAGACTCCATCTCTAAATAAATAAATAAATAGGCAACAAAGCAAGACTCCATCTCTAAATAAATAAGTAAGTAAATAGAAATAGAGAACTTTTGCCAGGCGCGGTGGCTCACGCCTGTAATCCCAGCACTTTGGGAGGCAGAGGCGAGCGGATCACGAGGTCAAGAGATCAAGACCATCCTGGCCAACATGGTGAAACCCCGGCTCTACTAAAAATACAAAAATTAGCTGGGTGTGGTGGCGTGCGCCACCCAGCTACTCGGGAGGCTGAGGCAGGAGAATTGCTTGAACCCGAGAGGCGGAGGTTGCAGTGAGCTGAGATCCTGCTACTGCACTCCAGCCTGGCGCCTGGCAACAGAGCAAAACTCTGTCTCAAAAAAAAAAAAAAAAAAGAAAAAAGAAAAGACATAGAGAACTTTTGAGTTCAGAAAGACTTGGGTTACTATTTGGACTCTCTCTTTCCAAGACAAATAATCTTTCTAGGCTTCAGTTACCCTAGGAAATGAGAAATAAAAATACTTTCCCTAGAGTTACTGTGGGGACTAAGTGAAATACCCTATTTGTAAAGAACCTAGGACAGATTTATTTAGCCCATTATAGTTGCTCAAAAAACAGTAGTTATTAATATTACTGTCATTAATAGAGCAAGTAAACATTTAAAAGAATGTTTCTCAGATCCTTATCCCAGCTCGTCGTCTTCGTTATTTAAGGGATTAAAATATTATCACAATTCATAATAGTTTGGTAAAGTTAAATATTGTTCAGCTGTGTGTTTGTAGCAGTGAAGCCCACGAGCCACTGGTCGTAGGAAAAAACTAAGGTTTTTTTGTTTGTTTGTTTTTGTTTTTGTTTTGAGACAGAGTTTCACTCTTGTTGCCTGGGCTGGAGTGCAATGACGTGATCTCGGCTCACTGCAACCTCTGCTCCTGGGTTCAAGCGATTCTCCTGCCTCAGCCGCCCAAGCAGCTGGGATTACTGGCATGTGCCACCATGCCCGGCTAATTTTGTATTTTTAGTAGAGACGGGGTTTCTCCATGTTGGCCAGGCTGGTCTCCAACTCCCGACCTCAGGTGATCCGTCTGCCTCTGCCTCCCAAAGTGCTGAGATTACAGGCGTGAGCCACCTTGCCCCACCCAAAACTAAGGTTCTTTTAGATGGAAAGGTACTTTGATTTAAAGAAAATGTTAGGGCATTTTCTCAAGAATAGAACTTTTGCATCTGTACTCTTTCAGTCTTAGAGAAGCAAAACTTTCTCCCGGGTGGGGAAATGACACAAATGACTGTACTAGATGTATTGCAACTTGGAAATGAAACTAGTTTACTCTTCTTTGCCAGCTGAAAGGTGTAAAATCAAAGTGATGACAGATTTCTTTCAGTTTGTCTGATCACGATCCAGCAACCTTAGTGACACCAAATAGAACTTTTATTAAATAAAATAACCAGTTAAAAATGAATGAAACATTCTTTTAAAAAATAACAGCGTTATTGAGATATAATTCACATACCATAAAATTTACTCTTTTAAAGTGCACAATTCAGTGGTATTTAGTATATTCATTTATAGTATAGATGGTTTTTTACAACCATCACCACTAATTTCAGAACATTTACATCATCCCAAAAAGAAACTACATACCTGTTTACAGTCACGCCCCATCCTTCCCACTCCAGACCCTGGTAACTGTAATCTACTTTGTTTCTGTGGATTTACCTCTTTTGGACATCTTATATAAATGGAGTAATATGATATGAGGTCTTTTGTGACTAGCTTCTTTTTTAAGCACGGCGATTTCAGGCTTGTCCACGTTGTGGCATGTATCAGTACTTCACTATGTTTTATGGCTGAATAACATTCCATAGTGTAGATACACCACATTTTGTTCATTCATCAGTTGATGGGCATTTGAATTGTTTTTGCTTTTTGGTTATTGTGAATAATGCTTTTATGGACATTTATGCACAGGTTTTTGTATGGTTATATATTTTCTATTCTTCTGTGGATGAATAGGAGTGGAATTGCTGGGTCATGTGGTAACTTGGTGGAACTAAACATCTTTTTAAGTTCTCTCAGTTATTCACATAAGCCCCATGTACTTAGCACATCAAATAGTCATTGTATTGATGCTTAGAAGATAACAGGCAATCTGTACCATTGTGGTTAAGAATGCAGGCTTTGGTGGGCATGGTAGCTCACACCTGTAATCCCAGAACTTTAGGAGGCTGAGGCTGGTGGATCATTCGAGACTAGCCTGGCCAACATAGTGAAACCCCCATCTCTAATAAAAATACAAATTAGCTGAATGTGGTGGTGTGTGCCTGTAGTCCCAGCTACTCAGGAGGCTGACACATGAGAATCACTTGAACCTGGGAGGCAGGAGTTGCGTGAGCTGAGATTGAGTCATTACACTCCAGCCTGGGCAACTGAGTGAGACTCCTAACACAAAAAAAAAAAAAAAAAAAAAAAAAGCAGGCTCTGAAATTTGACTCCCTAGGTTCAAATCCCAGCTCTGCTTTCTAGCTATGTGATCTTGTAGAATTTAATTTACCTCTTAATGCCTCAGTCTCCTCATCTGTAAAATAGGGACAGAGTATCTGCCCCAAGGGGCTGTTATGAGAATTAAATGAGATAATACATAAAAATTGGTTAGGAGGTACACAATAATATTACCTATTATAAGAATGATAATTCCAATGATAGTAGCTATCATTTTTGTTTTCTCTCCTTGCTTCAGTTTTTGAAACTGGAATTGAAAAGCTTTGATCTGGCTGGATGTGGTGGCTCATACCTGTAATCCCAGCACTTTGGGAGGTCAAGGCAGGCAAATCATTTGAGGTCAGGAATTTGAGACCAGCCTGGCCAGCATGGTTAAACTCTATCTCTACTAAAAATACAAAAAAAATTAGCTGGGCCATGGTGATGCATGCCTGTAATCCTAGCTACTAGGGAGGCTGAGGCAGAAGAATTGGTTGAACCCGGGAGGTGGAGGTTGCAGTGAGCCAAGACCATGCCACTGCACTCCAGCTTGGGCGGCAGAGTGAGACTCTGTCTTAAAAAAAAAAAAAGTTTTGATCAGTGTGTGTGTGTGTGTCTAGTGCCTGGGCACGGGTGAAAAAAAAATAGAGTCTCACTTTGTTGCCCAGGCTGGAGTACAGTGGCATGATCTTGGCTCACTGCAGCCTCTGCCTCCCAAGTTCAAGCAATTCTCCTGCCTCAGCCTCCTGAGTAGTTGGGATTACAGGCACACACCACCATGCCCAGCTAATTTTTTTGTATTTTTAGTAGAGAAGGGGTTTCGCCATGTTGGCCAGGCTGGTCTTGAACTCCTGACCTCAAGTGATCCGCCCACCTCAGCCTCCCAAAGTTCTGAGATTACAGGTATGAGCCACTGTGCCTGGCCCTGGCTGATTTTTGTATTTTTGGTAGAGACAGGTCTTGCCATGTTGCTCAGGCTGGTCTTGAACTCCCGGGCTCAAGCAGTCTGCCCACTTCAGCCTCCCAAAGTGTTGGGATTACAGGCGTGAGCCTCTGTGTCTGGCCAAAATCCAAATTATTTGAGTCTTTCAGGCCCTTCACTGTTGGAAAGAGAGGCCAAGTTAAGGGCTTGAACCCAATCCTAAAATCATAATGAATCTGATACTCCTATCACTTAGTGTCACAGCCTTTCTGGGCAGGTATGTTACAACCTGTTCTTGGCTTGGAGATGTTTTACTGGTAGAGTGAGTGACTAGAAGATACTAAATTATCATTGAAACAGCATGGATCACCCATTCTGGAAGACTTCTATGGAGTGAGTGTGTGAACCTAGATCAGTTGCCAACACGTTTGGCATTTAAATTTGATGGGTCTTTTCCCATATTTGCACTAGCTCTTTTATCAGTGGTAAATGAACAGCTGTTGGTTTTTCCTACCAAGACGTTTGCGCTGTTCCAACTAGGCAAAACAGCTATGCCAGTATTCTATGGTGTTGGTTTTATTAAAGAGAGTGACGGAGGTTAACAAGAACTTTTGTTCCATTTTGTCTATGTGGCAGCATATCCCATGGCATTCTTTTCTCTGCATATGTGGTGTGATTTCTTTGAGATGCAGTGTGTTAACCTCTGGTTTTTAGGTCTAGCTTAAGCAGAGGCCTAGGTTTTGTAGAGTTCTAACCTTCACTTCCTAAATATTGTTAAGTGCCTGCTGGCGAGTGTCGTGCTCTGCCAGGTGGCAAGGGGGCTACAGAAAAAGATATGGCACCACCATGGCTTTCTAGAAGCAAAAAATCTGCTTGGCATCATGGCTTCCCCTAGAGAAGATGCTGTGTATGATTGACTCTCTGGTTTTTCCACTAAACATATGTTACATTTGTAATCAGACAAACTTAAAAGTGGAGTTGGGTGAAAACACATTGTTGAATGCAAAGAGCAAGATGTAGAATGATATGTACAATGTGCAGTCTTTTATGTGAAGTTTGAAAACATAAAAATTACTGTGTGCTGTTTTATGGATATATGAATATACGTAGAAGTATAAAAACAGATGGGAGGAGTTCCCTCCAATTTCAGCATAATGGTTATCTCTTGGGAACTGAAGGAACAGGACTAGGGACTGCAATTGGAGCATCAGTAGTCTAATTATTTATTTATTTATTTATTTTTTGAGTTGGAGTCTTGCTCTGTCGCAAGGCTGTAGTGCAGTGGCGCAATCTCGGCTCACTGCAACTTCTATCTCCTGGGTTCAAGCGATTCTCCTGTCTCAGCCTCTGAGCAGCTGGGACTACAGGGATGTGCCACCATGCCTGCTAATTTTTTGTATTTTTAGTAGAGATGGAGTTTCACCATGTTGGCCAGGATGGTCTTGATCTCCTGACCTCGTGATCCACCTGCCTCGGCCTTCCAAAGTGCTGGGATTACAGGTGTGAATCCCCGTGCCTGGCCTAACACTTCTTTTATTAAATGAAATGTGACAAATGTTAACATTTGTAAATCAGAGTGATGGGTTCATGAATGTTTGTTATATTATTTTCTGTACTTTTCTTCGTGTTTGAAAGTGTCAATTAAATGCTTTTTCACTTGTGTTAGAGTTAGAGCAAATGTTTTGTATTTTTTTAACTTGTGTCGGAGAGATCAGCCAGTTAGCCATGGAATTAAGTAAAATTTAAAGTAACATGATTTAGAGTCAAAATAAGTCATATTTACAGTATGATGTTATTTATATAAAGTTTAAAAAACATGCAAAATTATACATTGTTTAGGGCTAATACATAGAAAATAAAAATTTAAAAATGAGTGTGAAAAATGACAGATTCAATAGAGCAACTTCCTAGGAAGGGAGGGAGGGGTATGCCAGGGGTTCTGACTCTGTTAATTTCTTATTTCTTAGGCTGAGTATTGAGTGCCTGCCTGATTACTTGATTGTGTCTTTTTTTTTTTTTTTTGAGAAGGTCTTGCTGTGTCGCCCAGACTGGAGTGCAGCGGCTTGATCTTGGCTCATTGCAACCTCTGCCTCCCAGGCTCAAGCAATTCTTGTGCCTCAGGTTCCTGAGTAGCTGGGATTACAGCTGTGCGCCACCAAGCCCAGCTAATTTTTATATTTTTAGTAGAGACAGGGTTTCGCTATGTTTACCAGGCCAGTCTCGAACTGCTGGCCTCAAGTGATCTGCCTGCCTTGGCCTCTAAAAGTATAGGCACGAGCCATGCTTCCCAGCCCTGACTGTATCATATATTGCGATCCAAATCTAGTTTATTTTTTATTTGTATTGTTTTGAGACGAAGTCTCACTCTGTTGCCCAGGCTGGAGTACAGTGGCACGACCTCGGCTCATTGCAACCTCCACCTCCCTGGTTCAAGCAATTCCCCTGCCTCAGCCTCCCAAATAGCTGGGATTACAGGTGCACACCACCACGCCCAGCTAATTTTTTGTATTTTTAGTAGAGACAGGGCTTCACCATGTTGGCCAGACTCGTCTCGAACTCCTGACCTCAGGCAATCTGCCCACCTCAGCCTCCCAAACTGCTGGGATTACAGGCATGAACCACCGCACCTGGCCAATCTAGTTTATTTTAAAAAAATAATATAAACCCTGATTTATGTAAGTTAGGGAACTAGAAAAGGCATGAGTTAGTAGATGCTGAGGGTAGGGATATGGAAAATTTCATGGGGGATGTAGAATTCGAAGAGAATTTGCAGGATGGGTACAATTTTGAAAACGGGTGTAGAAAATAAAAAAGCATTCCAAGTAGGGAAAAGAGCCTTATTTAATAATGGATTTAATAAGTTTGGAAGGGGGAGTGGAGATCAGCCTTTCCTAAAGCTGAATTTGGGTTTGGAAGGAGTAGGGATGGTACAGACAGTGATAGGTGAATTAGAAATGTCAGGAAACTGAGCACCGTAATCGTCGGGCTCTTCTGGTCTATTTCCATTTAGTCTCTGTGATCATCTTGGTTTCTCTTTTCTAACTTCTTGTCTGTCTTTTAAAAAGTGCAATAAACTGATTTATTATGCAAAGTGTTCCAGGTTTAGATACACCATGGTTTAATTCAAGAATATGTTAACAAATTCAATTTGGGCTCTGATACCTTTGCTGATGAAGTCCATCATTCATCTTAGCCTTTCTGGCTGTGCCAGCACCTTGGGCTGATAGCTTTAAAAAATAGTATACTATTTGGTTTTCAGATTCCTTTCCTAGATGGTAATTGATGGCCTCTGACCCTTCAGCCTGCACAAATTACGTTTACTTTTTCTCTGCATGGGTTACTGGCAGATGGCAATACTCCTTTAAGGAGAGGATCTAAGGACCCTCTCTTATTTTTCTACCCAGTCAACCTTACCTAACTGGCCTGTTGAGATCTTCCTGCAGTTTATCCTCTGGTTTTACATTGTACTGTGAGGAGGACTTGTGGACTTGAAGAATTCAGGTGTACTCATCTTAGATTATTTGCAGCTGCTACTGTGCACATCAGTAGCCCTTTGGGTGTTTGTTTTTGTTTTTGTTTTCCAGGAAGGGGCAGGTTGTCTGTGTCTAACACCCCCTTCCTCTGTCAGCAGAACTTTCCCTTTACTCTTTGATTCCTCTTTTCTTCTTTATGCCTAGGAAACCCTTTAAACACATCGATTAGTATTGTTTTCAGAGTTTGTATTTCTGTAATAATATATGTAATAGTTTGCTTACAAATTACTTCATAACCTTCCAGGGAGATTTTGGGAGTAATGAGTCTTATAGCTAGAGAGGTGGGGACTATATTTATACATGGAAGATTATATACAAGAAGATTTCCTCTGAAATCTTAATAGAAGTCAATGTGAAAGTGATTGAATTGGCTATATTTTTATTTAAAAGCATCTTTCGGATCGCCTCTGTTGTGTGAAACAAGTATTTGGTAAGCTTGTTTCAATTTCTAAATGTTGGGTATATATTAAATTATAAAACTGGGAGGGAGGAAGAAAATCAACATTTCTTGGTCACTGAGTGTTTGCTGGGTAGTGTTCTAACATTTGCAAATCTACGTCACTACCTGCTTAACATTAAATGAGTGTTACCACCCACCAGGAATTGTGCTAAAGGGCTTTTGACATATTATCCCACTTAAACCTTCCAACCTTTTCATGATTGCTTAATTTATTTCTTATAAAGGTGATACTTGTACGTGATAGTAAATCAGAAAGGATTTGCAGTGAAAACAGTCTTTGGTGTCCCATCATCTTCCAGTCATCTGGTTCCTATTCCAAACTGCTGCTACCAGTGTCTTTTGTATTCTTTCAGATACTCTGTGAATACATGGACCTACTCATACATAAAATGCATATATCTATTTTAAAGATTTTTACAAAAATGGTGTCATAGTTCTGTGTCTTTTTTCAATTAATGTCTGCGTTTATTTCATGTCAGTGAATATAGAACTGCCTCATTCTTTTGTTGTTGTTGTTGAGCTGGAGTCTTGTTCTGTTGTCTAGGCTGGAGTGTAATGCAGTGGCGCAATCTCAGCTCACCACAACCTCTGCCTTCTAGGCTCAAGTGGTTCTCCCGCCTCAGCCTCCCAAATAGCTGGGATTACAGGCACCTGCCACTATGCCCAGCTAATTTTTAGATTTTTTAGTAGAGACAGGGTTTCGCCATGTTGTCCAGGCTGGTCTTGAACTCCTGACCTCAGGTGATCCACCCACCTCAGCCTCCCAAAGTGCTGGGATTATAGGCGTGAGCCACTGTGTCCAGCGAAAACTTCCTGATTCTTTTTAAAAGATGTTTTGTAATTTATTTAACTACTTTCCTGATTGTAATTATCCTTTTTCTTTTAATAGGTAAGTCTGCTCCTTTATGTTTATTGGAATAACTGATATATTTAGTTATTAGTCTTAGTTCAATTTTTAATATTTTCTTCGTCATCTTTTTTTTTAAGATAAGGACTTACTCTGTTGTCTAGGCTATAGTGCAGTGACATGATCATAGTTCACTGTAGTCTCAAACTCCTGGGCTCCAGTAATCCTCCCATGTCAGCCTCCCAAGTAGCTAGAACTACAAGCATGCATCACCACAGTTGGCTAATTTTTAAATTTTTTGTAGGGACAAGGTCTTGCTATGTTGCTCAGGCTGGTCAAACTTCTGGCCTCAAGCAATCCTCCTGCCTCAGCCTTCCAAAGTGCTAGGATTACAGATATGAGCTACTGTGCTCGGCCTGTTAAAAATATTTTCTTTTTTAAAAAATCTTTCACTATGTGAACTGTGCTTGCTCTTGAGGAGAGGGCATACACACACACACACACACATTCTGATAATTTAGAAGATTTATCTTTTTATTCTAGTGATTGTGTTTATAAGTGTAACTTTATACCATATTTCTTCAGACAGTACCCGTTGACTCCCTAACCATGAGTAATGATGAAATTAGTAAGCATGTTTCCTCACCCCTCCCTTCCCACCTGCTTCTAGTTATTTTTCTTAGTTTTATTTTCTATCTTAAAACATACATATTCCTCTGTTAACGTTTACAGATCTCAGTAGGATTTAATGTTAAGCAGGTAGTGACATAGATTTGCACATTAAGCTGTCCGCTTTATCTTCTCAGCCCTGTCAGTAAAAGATGAGGGAGTCAATGCAGTTTGTCTACTTTTTCCTCCTTTTAACATTTGCCAATTATATTACTTTTACATTCTCTTTGCCTCAATGTAAGACCTAGTCGTAAGGTTGGATCAGTTCAGGGCTCTCCACCAATCCTTTTGCCATGGTTTCTCCATCTCGTGATTAGTTGAAGTTTGTTCTGTCACAGCTTCTTCAGGCAGGAGTTAAGGAACACATTTTCCCTGAGTTCTTATATGTTGAAAAGTCGGGTTTTTTTCACTTTTATACTTAAACAACTTGGCTTGATATATAGTTATTCTTGAGTTATTCATATTTATTCTCGTTTTCATTTTTTTTTTCTTGAAACAGGGTCCAGGCTGGAGTGCAGTGGTGTGCTCACTCCAGCCTGGAGCCTTCTGGGGTCAAGTGATCCCCCCATCTCAGCCTGCCAAGAAGCTGACACTACAGACGTGCATGCCCAGCTAATTTTTGATTTTGATTTTTGTAGAAAGAGGGTCTCACTTTATTGCCCAGGCTGGTTTTGAACTCCTTGGCTCAAGCAATCCTTTTTACCCGGCCTCCCAAAGTGCTGGGACTACAGGTGTGAGCCACCCCATCCAGCTCATTTTCTTTTAATTGTGATATATTACAGAAAAGCACATGAAGCACAGATGTATGGTATGATGGCTTAATGAATAATCACAAAGTAAACACCCCAGAAACTTCTGTGTCTATTTGCTGTCTCCCCCTTTCTTTCCCCCAGAGAGAACTATATCCTTTTATGTCATTTATTCCTTTTTTTCTTTATAAAGTTACTCTGCATATATCCCGAAACAGTAGAAACTAATTTTGTCAGTTTTTGAAGTATATGTAAGAAGAATCATACTGTATTTATTCTCTTCTTCTTTGCTTCATTTGTTCAACGTGACATTTGTAAGATCCATCTACATTGTTACTTGAAGCCCTACCTCACATATACTCTCATTGGTGTATAATGGTCTACTATATAAACATATTGCAATTGATTTCTCTATTCACTGTTGATTTGGGTTCTTTCTAGTTTAAGGCTAAGAGGAACCATGGTCCTTTGAATAGTCTTATATAATAGATATATGTATATATTTCCCTTAAGATACATATTTGGGAGTAAAAATACTGGATCTTAGGGTATGCATATTCCATTCTTCCTAGATATGGCCAAACTGTTTTTTGAATTGGTTATGTTACTTTATACCCCTCCTGCAATGTATGAGTTCCTTAGGTCACCCTGCACTGTCCTTAGCCCAAAGAGCCTTTCAAGTAGGTAATATTCCCACTTTAGATGAGAAAACAGTTTCAAAGGAGTCGAAAAACTTGCTGGAAGTTCATGGTGGTACTGAGTGCCAGAACTGGCGTTTGAACTCTGCTCTCTCCAGCTCTAAAGCCTGTTACCTTTCCATGCTGCCTTCTTTACACATAGGACATCCTCTTAGGTGTGTAAGGCACTGAAACTTCACCAGGGAAAATGAACATTATCAAATATATTTTTAAATTTTTTTAAAGGGTAGATTGCTCTCTTTGGGGGATGGCTTGGGTACAGTTGTTAGAAATAACCTATTTCTGAAAGTCCCATCCAATTTTGTGATGCAGATGGCACTCAGCCAACATATTTAGTTTACTAACTAAACTAACAATTTATTTATTTATTTATTTTTCTTTTAGCATCCAGCCTGTATATGGAGCACAACATCCTCCTCTTGACCCCCGGCTCACCAAAAAGTAAGTCAAGACATTTTCCTTTTATCTGTTTACTTCCATCATCCTCATACCCTCTCCTATTTTGTTGAAATGACAGTTTCTACCTTGACCTTTTTTAGCTTCTCTTCTGCCCTATTTTGGACCAGGAGATGAGCAATGTTCTTACTTCCAAAAGGTCCATTACTAAATGGGAAATTAACTCCCATTAGAGATTTTGTGTTTTCCTGTACTGGGAACTGGGATATTTAGGGTTTGGTATTGGATTATACGGTCAAAAGGGAATGGTCAGGCCGGGCACGGTGGCTCACGCCTGTAATCCCAGTACTTTGGGAGGCTGAGGCAGGTGGATCACGAGGTCAAGAGATCGAGACCATCCTGGCTAATACAGTAAAATTCCGTCTCTACTAAATATACAGAAAAATTAGCCGGGTGTGGTGGCACACGCCTGTAGTCCCAGCTACTTGGGAGACTGAGGCAGGAGAATTGCTTGAACCTGGGAGGCATAGGTTGCAGTGAGCTGAGATTGTGCCATTACATTCTAGCCTGGACGACAGAGCAAGACTCCATCTCAAAAAAAAAAAAAAGAGAGAGAATGGTCAAAAGGTCTTTATTGAGTAAATGTTGTCCTGAAACCAGAAGATTGATGCCCTTCAGATCTTTTAGCAGGAGATCTGGTTTCTGAGGCTCACTGCTTCTGAATATAGGTAGGTCTGCCACCTTTTCCTCACTTATACTATGAGAACTAGGGCAACAGAATATAACTGTAGGCTGGCATTCTTTAGTTCCTCTTACTCTTTGAGACACTCAAAGAGACACAGGCACATGTACAGTAGAGTGAAAAGCTATTTAGGGCCAGGCGCAGTGGCTCACGCCTGTAATCCCAGCACTTTGGGAGGCTGAGGCAGGTGGATCACTTGAGGTCAGGAGTTCGAGACCAGCCTAGCCAACGTGGTGAAACCCCGTCTCAACTGAAAATACAAAATTAGCCGGGTGTGGTGGCACGCACTTGTAATCCCAGCTACTTAGGAGGCTGAGGCACAAGAATCACTTGAACCCGGGAGGCGGAGGTTGCAGTGAGCCAAGATCATGCTGCATGCCAGCCTGGGTGACAGAGCGAGACTCTATCTCAAAAACATAAACATAAAAATAAACAAATAAAAGCTATTTAGGAGGCTATTTCTCTAGTAGAACTCTAATAAAATATTTTCAAACGCAACAGAGACTCTAGTTAAATTCAAGATGTGTGAGCACGTATCCATACCCCCAATTATCCCTTTATCCCATCTTTCTCTCATGGACCATCACTGAGCCACAGTGAACTTAAATGAGGAGGTAGGTTGCCTTCTGAGATTTTCTAAGAACATTGGCGTCTATTTGGGGAAGGCTTAATTTTATAGACTAGTTTCTGGGAAAGTTGTTGGTAATGAAAGCTGAATGGTTTGGGAGATACAGACCTAGGTTCTCACCTTCCTGGGGCCTGTGTATTGATAGCTGCCCTTTCTTCCTTCACAGTCAATAGAGAAGTAAAGATAATATACAATTATGCTTCCAACTGTATGACATACTGGAAAAGGCACAACATGGAGACAGTAAGAAGATCAGTTGCCAAGGGGTGAGGTTGAGGGGAGATATGAATAAGTGGAGCACTGAGGATTTTTAGGGTAGTGCAGCTACTCTGTATGATACTATAAAAATGGTGGAACTGCTGAGCATGATGGCTCACACCTGTAATCCCAGCACTTTGGGAGGCGGAGGTGGGCGGATCACCTGAGGTCAGGAGTTTGAGACCAGCCTGGCCAACATGGTGAAACCCTGTCTCTACTAAAAATACAAAAATTAGCAGGGTGTGGTGGCGGGCACCTGTAATCCTAGCTACTCCAGGAGGCTGAGGCAGGAGAATTGCTTGACCCCGGGAGGCGGGGGTTGCAGTGAGCTGAGATCATGCAACTACACTCCAGCCTGGGCAACAGAGCGAGACTCTGTCTTAAACAACACAACAAAACATAAAAACGGTGGATACATGTCATTATGCATTTGTCCAAACCCGCAGAATATACTAAGCCAAGAATGAACCCTAGTTCAAACTACTGACTTCGAGTGATTATGGTGTATTAGTGTAGGTTCATCAATTGTAACAAATGTACCACTGTGGTGGCGGATGTTCATAATGGAGAGGCTGTGCCTATGTGGGAGAAGGGAATATATAGGAAATCTCTGTACCTTCCTCTGGATTTTGCTGTGAACCTAAAACTGTTCTAAATATATAAATAAAGTGGGATTTTTTTTAAAAGAAAAGAAAAAAAGGATAATGTACATTAAAGCATTTTGAATACCTAGAAGAATGCTATATCAAATATGCATTATCAGTATTTAAAAATGTTAAATGTTAAAAATAACTGAACTGAATATGTGGCACACTTTCTATAATTCTACCAACTTGTTCTTTTTGCGATTGGGTATATGTGGAAGGCACAGTGTTCTGAATTACTACAGAAGCGTAACTGCTGTTCTTCTCTGCAAGGTGCAAGCTTTTTTTTTTTTTTAATCAGAAACCACTATTGTATAGACTCCTTGAGAGTAGGGACTTTGTTTTGTTCATCACTATACCCGTAGCCTCTAGAACAGCATGTGGCATATAGTAGGCACTGAATAAATATTTACTGAATGAAGGAATGAAACTATCTCATTTACTTAAATAGCAGGCTTTTCTTTAATGTTCCTTAGTTTGCACCTTTTCTTAGGTCTTTTTTTTTTTTTTTTTTTGAGATATGGTCACTCTGTTGGCTGGAGTGCAGGGGTGTGATCTTAGCTTATTGTAGCCTCCACCTCCTGGGCTCAAGCAATCCTCCCATCTCAGCCTCCCTGGTAGCTGGGACTACAGGCGTGCACCACCACACCTGGCAAATTTTTGTATTTTTTTGTAGAGACAGGGTTTTGCCATGTTGCCCAGGTTGTTCTCAAACTCCTGAGCTGAAGTGATCCACCTGCCTGAGCCTCCCAAAGTGCTGGGATTACAGGTGTGAGCCAGTGTACCTGCCTTTTTTTTTTTTTTTTTTTAAAGACAGAGTCTTGCTCTGTTGCCCGGGCTAGAGTACACTGGCATGATCAGGGCTCACTGCAGCCTTGACCTCCTGGGCTCAAGCTACCCTCCTGCCTCAGCCCCTGCCTGCCTCACCCCCAACCCTACCCACAGTAGCTGGGACTATAGGCATGGGTTACCACGCCTGGCTAATTTCTGTATTTTTAGTGTAGATAGGGTTTCACCATGTTGCCCATGCTGGTCTTCAAACTCCTGGACTCCAGCGACTGGCCTGGCTTTGCCTCCCAACATGCTGGATTACAGGGGTGAGCCACTGCACCTGACTGTTAACTCTTAAGGGGAGCATGTTTTCTGTGATATCTGTGTGATTTTCCCATTAAATAGAATGGATTTTACTATTCTACTGGTTACCTACCTGATAGTCTTCCCTATCCCTTCTTCTTTCATGCTCAAGAACCATAATTTTGTTCAGATATTCAGTAAGCAATAATGCACTTAGGGGAGGTATTAAGGTTGGTTTAAGCCTTTCATGTTAATTCTTTAGTCATCCCAGTGACTGGCATAGAATGGTCTCATCTCATTGGTTCTGGCCAATCAAAGAAAGTCTCCTTTAAACCAGTCTTAATACCTCCCCTAAGCGCATTATTGCTTTCTCAATATCTGAACAAAATTATGATTCTTGAGGATGAAAGAAGCAGGCATAGGTAAGACTATCAAGTAGGTAACCAGTAGTGCCTGCCTCACTGGCCAACAGACCAGAAAGTTGATTCTTGACAAAACCAAAAGAATGGCATTCATTCTATTTAATTGGAAGATCACACAGATGTCACAGAAAACATATTCCCCTTAAGAGCTAACAGCCAATCAGAATGGGAGATGGTTCTGTGAAGAGCTTCTTTTTGCTGCCACTCACATTTCCTGCTTTTGAATGTGGTAGTGTGAGTGCAATTCTGGAAGCTATAGCAGCCAACTGGTAACCCTGAGGCAAAAAAACAGGAGAATGGCCTAGACCTACATCGTGGTCTTACTATTTAAGGATCATAGTTGAGTATTATGTTACTTGTAGCCACAAGCATTCCAGTCACAGCCAGGAGTTATTGATTGGTAATAGATCTGTTCCAGCATAACCTTTGACAAACACATGGCTAACCTATAAATCCGTCCATCCACTCATGCATAAGGCACTGGATGTACTGTCCATTTTACGTTTTGATCAAGATCACCATACCTTGTCTGCACCTGTCATCAACTGAGCTTTCCCTAATTTTGTATTTAGGACAGATCTTCAGGAATATTTCCATATCCCAAACTGCCAAGGCAAACTTTATATACTATTGTTTTCTCACCTGTTAATGATATGAAATCATGAATATTTTCACTGATCCTTCAGCAGAGTTTCAGTCATGCTTTCAATAGGAGTAATTACTTAGTTTGGGAGGAATTTAATTATCACTGAATTAATTGCTTCCCTTTTTCATGTATGTGGTGGTTTGATATTGATATTTTACAACATGAGACCACATCTACATCTGCACCAGACCATTTTACAGTTTCAGATTGTTGCCATAAAACATTTATCGCCTCTATTTTAGTACCTTTATTAGGACATTTTTATGACTTTCTCTGCTACATGATTATCGTTCCACTTCAGCCCATCATTAATTACTGTGTGGTTAATACACATCGCAGCAGAAGCCTTTACATTGGGTCTTCAATCATCTAAACTGCACAAGCACAGTAAGTCATTCCCTGTCCATGTATATTGACTTTAATTTGCCAAATTATTACTATTAGTGATACCATTGCATGCAATAATTTTTACAGCTGAAATAAAACTAGTCTTATTGTTGAGCAGCTCCATTGGCCACTTGATGGTATGACAAGCTTCTAAGTTTATTGTTTCCTGAATTGATGCTAAAGTATGCTATGTCCTAATTCTGAGTCATAAACTAGTTCACATGAAGCCACATTAGTTACTCAGATATCTGGATTTATTTGATTGTTACTAAATTTCTCTACTTGCTTCATATCACTTGCCAATGTCAGACATTTTTCTAGAAAATTCTGTTAAGTAGAACGTCCACATCACTAAGACAGTGTAGTATGATCAAATTACAGAATGAGTGATCTTTTGTACTCCTAACCAGTGTAACCTGTGGCCACTCTTTTTCAACCTACCCTTAGGTATTTGTGTTACCATTTAGCAAGGTACTCATGACCAAACCCTTCACCAAGTCAAATGTGCCATTTATTAGGTTTTTGAAATTTTTAGTATTCCCTGTACTTGTTGAATCCCTTTTTCTTTGCCAGTTACTATCTCTATGACCTTGGGCAAATTACTGAAATTTTCTGAGCCTTAGTTTGCTCATTCATAAAATAGAGATAATAAGACTCGCCTCACAGATTTGTGAGGATTGCATGAGAAATCTGTAAAGGTGCTTTCTAAACTATGGTTTGTTGTACAGCTGTAAGAAGGTATGAGGTAGGTGTTCATCAGAGGCCAGTTTGGTTTTGACTTTGATAGAGTTGTGTTTAGATAATCTTGGTTAGGGCGGGGCACAGCGGCTCATGCCTGTAATCCCAGCACTTTGGGAGGCTGAGGTGGGCAGATTACCTGAGGTCAGGAGTTTGAGACCAGCCCGGCCAACATGGTGAAACCCCATCTCTACTAAAAATACAAAAATTAGCTGGTTGTGGTGGCACGTGCCCGTAGGCCCAGCTACTCGGGATGCTGAGGCAGGAGAATCACTTGAACCCGGGTGGTGGAGGTTGCAATGAGCCAAGATTGCACCACTGCACTTCAGCATAGATGACAGAGTGAGAATCTATCTCAATAATAATCATGACAATAATAATAATCATAAATAATCTTGGTTAGACTTCAAGCCACACTGAGACATTCTTTTACCTTGAGTTAAGTATAAACTACTTGGGACCGTGTTTAAATAGAATAGTCTGTAAATTGAAGGCATCCCCAGCTGGAGTTATGTGGATTAACTTTTTGTTGCAACTACTGGGGTCAACAGGAAAGGGCAACATTTCTCTTACAAGGAGCCCATGGCTACATGTGGCCTTTTTCCTCTCTACTCAGAATAGGCTATGTGTGTCAGACCTAAGTCTTTTCCTACAAGGTGAGATTTTTTCTTCCTTCAAGGTGAGAGAGTCAGGCTGTTGGCTGTGTATACTTGGGGAGAATTATAGCTGTGGTGGTGTGTGGCTCAGTTTACTTGGTGACTTCTCTTCCTAGGCTGCAGATCCTTCTAGGCCTTGGCCTTCTTTTTAGCTATTTTTTTCTAGGTAGAATAAGTAGTTAGTAGCACATACTGACTCAGGAGTCAGATAGACCTGGATTTGAATCCAGACTTCACTGCCTGCTCATGATCTCGGTAAGCTTCAGTTCCCTCATCTATAAATGAGAATAACAATAGTACCCACCTCATAAGATTATTAATGGGCATTAGATTAGAAAACGGGTATATATAAAAATTAGCATAAGGTCTGGTAGCTAGTAAGCAGCCAATATTTAGGTATACATATGTGTGAATTTATGTATCTCCTCTGGAGAGAGCATAACTAGTAAACATGGAAAAGCTTCAAAGCCTTACGTTTTCCCATCATTGTTTATTGTCCCTGGTCTGTGAATTCTCTGCCTTCTCTCAGCGATAACCAAAAGTACCTTTCACTTCTTGCTTTGCTGTTTCTTTCTCTTTTTTGGAGATGGAGTCTTGCTCTGTTGCCCAGGCTGAAGTACAGGCATGCAGTTATGGCTCACTGCAACCTCAGCCTCCCAGATTCAAGTGATTCTCCTGCCTCAGCCTCCTGTGTAGCTGGGATTACAGGTGTGCACCACCACACCTGGCTAATCATTGTATTTTAGTAGAGATGAGGTTTCACCATGTTAGTCAGGCTGGTCTCAAACTCCTGACCTCAGGTGATCCACCTGCCTCAGCTTTCCAAAGTGCTGGGATTACAGGTGTGAGCCACCACTCCTGGCCTTCTCTTTCGTTCTTGTGGGTGGTTCTCACCAACCTTGTTTTGTCCTCAGATTCTTCCCCTTTTCTATGTGATACCAACGCCTTCCTCCATGAAGACCTCTTTTCTCGGGACAGAGCTGACTTTTAAATTGGTTGGTTGAATGTTGGGTTTTGTGGGCTAGGTGTCCTTAAAATCATTTCTGACAGCCTCAAAATGATCTGCCTTGAATCTCATGTCTTTATGTTATAGGGAATGACAGCCTTTTCTCCCTTCTTTCCTCTTCATTGTGTTGGAAAGTGTCCTTCCAGTTTCTATTTGCAAGTCTTCATCTGAGTAAATTCTGATTCTTAATCTACTTCAAATATATTGAATCATCATCTGCTTCAAAAATGTAATGAAAACTGGCCAGGCCTGGTGGCTTATGCTTGTAATCCCAGCACTCTGGGAGGCTGAGCTGGGCAGATCACCTGAGTCAGGAGTTTGAGACCAGGCTGACCAACAAGGCGAAACACCATCTCTGCTAAAAATACAAAAATTAGCTGGGTGTGGTGGTATGCACCTATAGTCCCAGCTACTCAGGAGGCTGAGGCAAGAGAGTCACTTGAACCCGGGAGGTGGAGGTTGCAGTGAGCCTAGATTGCACCACTGCACTCCAACCTGCGCAACAGAGCAAGACTCCTAAATATATATTTATTTATTTATAAATATAAATGAAAACCTTCAAATGCATAAAAAGAATATGAAGAAAAATACAACATACACCCTGGTACCCACCCCTCGGTTAACCGCCTTCATTCTTCTCAGAAGTCAGCACCTGTTAGAACCTGACAGCCAGCCTGGCCTGTCTCTCACTGGAGTGTGTTCATCCAGTCCTGGTGTGCGTGTGTGTCACTCCCATTAGGCCATCAGCTTCAAGTCAGCTCTTTGACATGAGTTAAAATTAAACTTCCTGATTTGATGATTGTTTAAAGAATTCTCAAAACATCCAGTATTTATGCAATCTTGATGTACACATGGTCTCTAAGGAGGAAAACAGTAATAACCACAAACTCCCGTGCAGTATATTAGATGACAGATCTTTCTTACACAGCTGCCTATTTGTTCTTGATAGCGAATCTCCTGAGGTGGTACTGCAGGTGGTAGATCAGGTTCCCTTTTACAAAGGGAGTTTATTTATAACATTTGTCATGAATTTGTCATCAATAAGAAGTAACTTCTGGGCATGGTGGCTCATGCCTATAATCCCAGCAGTTTGGGAGGCTCAGGTGAGAGGATCACTTGAGGCCAGGAGCTTGAGACTAGCGAGACCTTTGTCTCTCCAGAAAAAACAAAGCTAGGTGTGGTGGTATGTGCCTGTGGTCCCAGCTGCTCAGAAGGCTGAGGTGGAAGGATTGCTTGAGCCCAGGAGTTCAAGACTACAGAGAGCCGAGATTACTCTCCTGCACTCCATCACTCCTTCCTGGGTGACAGAGCAAGGCCCTGACTCTTAAAAGAACCATATAAATACACAGTGAAAAACAAAACAGTCGTATTAAATTTGGAGCCAGATCTTGTTGCTAGCAAATATATTGATTCTGAGGCTGCTCTCATAGTCTTAAAGACAGAGTACCACCTAACTTGGACTTTCTCCTCAAGGCTAGCAGATCTTATAGCAGTAAAAAAGGGAACAACTTTTTTGTTTTGGGACTTAATGTTTAATGCTACATATGTGGATGACCTAAAATTATCTCCTTTCCTGCCAGGTGTTTATGTCCTACTCTAAGTGATAGCAAATCAACTCTCAAATCTCAGTGGATAACACAGTAAAGGTTTATTTCCTGCTCATGCTACATGTCTAAAATAGGGGTGGGGTAAGGGCAGAGGGCAGGCTCCTAGACATAGTCACTGCTGCTCCACATAGTCACTCCCTAGGCTGAGGGAGGCTCCACCATCTTGCCAGTCATCATGATAGAAGAGAGGCTAAAGGTCGGGTATAGTGGCTTGCACCTATAATCCCAACAATTTGGGAGTCTGAGTGGGAGGATCGCATGAGCCCAGGAGTTTAAGACCAGCCTGGGCAACATAGTGAAACCTTGTATCTACAAAAAATAATAATGAAATTAGCAAGGCATGGTGCTGTATACCTATAGTCTCAGCTACTCAAGAGCCTGTGGTGGGAGGATCGCTTGGGCCCAGAAGGTCAAGGCTGCAGTGAGCCATGATCATACCATTGCACTCCAGCCTGGGTGATGAAACTCTGTCTCAAAAAAGAAAAGAAAAAAGTTATAGAGAACTGACACCTATTCTCTACTTTGCTTGGAAGTAATCACCTCATTTCTCTTCTCAACCCATTTGCCAGAACTAGTCATATGGCCTCACCTTAGTGCATAGGGGCTAGGAAGTGTTCAAAAGCATATGGGATATTTGGTGACCGTTGCTGTCTCTGCGATATCAGGCTGGTCTGGATGCATCTAGATGAAGAATGGATGTGGGCAGCTTTTGTTTGAAGAAGCTAATGATTATGTATGGAGTAGTTTGTAATATTATTAATATTATCATAAGCAAATGCAGGTGGTCAGATGTGTCAGACCATTCCTTGGTAATCGTGTCTTCTTTCTTGAAGCTTCATTAAAGAACGATCAAAAGTCAACGCAGTTCCTCTGAAGAATAAGAAGGCCTCCAGTTTTCATGAGTTTGCACGAAATACCAGTGATGCTTGGGACATTGGCGATGATGAGGAAGAGGACTTTTCCTCACCTTCTTTCCAAACTCTGAACTCAAAAGTTGCTTTGGCAACTGCAGCCCAAGTTCTAGAAAACCACAGCAAGCTGAGGGTAAAACCAGAACGGTCCCAGTCAACAACATCAGACGTTCCTGCCAACTACAAGGTCATAAAGTCCAGCAGTGATGCCCAGCTGTCCAGAAACTCTAGTAAGTCCTTCCTGCTCCCTTCACAGCCTCAGCCTTCTCAGCAGCATGCCTTTTAAATAAAAGTGATTTTTCTTTAGGGCCTCACTCAGATATTCCATTGGGTGGTAAATAAACTCAAGCCTGAGATAGGCCATCATTAAGCCTGAGTGGTCACAACCTATACTTGCCCCTCCCACAATGGTGGCTGCCTAGTCTGATGACCTGGGCCTTCACTTTCTGACACTCAAGTGTTGTTTGCCATTCTCCTCTTTTTTATTTTATTTTATTTTATTTTATTTTTATTTTATTTTATTTTATTTTAAGAAAAAACACGGGGTTTCACCATGTTGGTTAGGCTGGTCTTGAACTCCCGACCTCAGGTGATCCACCCACCTTGGCCTCCAAAGTGCTTGGATTACAGGCATGAGCCACCACGCCCAGCCGATTCTCCTCTTTTCTTCTTCTTTTCCCTGTCATGGAGTCCAAAACTTCTCTGGTTTGATTGCTTCACATCGCTTTAGGCCTGGTCAGGTTTAGAAATATTAACTAATGTATTTAAAGCTGTTAGTGGCTGTATTTCACAAATGTTTGGCACTGTGGTTTGACTTCCTCAGCCCTGGGGAACAGCCGCTAGCATAAGGTTGTCTTCCTATTCCTGAGGGAGGGAGCAACATGTGCTTGAAGGCCCCAGGTCTCAGCTTCCTGACCATCAGGCAGGTCCCATCTGGTTGGTGGGGTGGAAGCAGAGGCCTCTCTGTTTTGTTTTCTTTTCAGGAAACTGGCCGCAGTAACGGTTGATGTGATCGTGGTTTTATTAGACCATTGGGGACTCTCAGTGTGTTGCTTTAAATATCCATGGTTGTGTTAAATATTGCCCTAATGGGCTTTATGAAAGTACGTTGGGAGCTGTAGAGGGAACCTTTGTCACTGTAGCGAGCGTTAAAGTGGTGAGCTGGTAAAGGATGAAAAGGAAGTAGAAGATCATCAGAGCCCTGGAGTGTATCCTGGCTTATATTCTAAGGGAAATTTTTTTCCTGACCGTAAGGTCTTTGCAATCATTCCACAGTTATTTTCCATCACTGATTTGGGCTCTAGCCTGAACCTTCAGTGCCATGCCCAGATAGGCATTCAGTGTTACTGGACAAGATGGCCACAGCTGCAGGCTGTGGAAGGTAAGTCCTTCCTGCTCTACACACTGTGATGGAGGGTCTCCAGACGTCCCTGGTGTGAGGAAGCCCCCACCGTGATCCATGATGAGCTGCCCTGTGCAGCCAGGACCTCTCCCTGCCCAGAGCATTCTCCCTGAGGAGGTTTTCTCCTGTGGGCATCTGTCTGTAAATAGCTAATAGCAGAGATGTACATCTGTTTCAGCTGTATAGTGTATGTCTGCTTTTTCTAGTCCCCTTGTTACACTCTGTGTCCCAGCCAACTGCCTCGTGGAAGCTGTTTTTGTAAACCTTCTAGTAGTGCTGGTTGGTTGATATTCATTGTTTAATTTTTGTTATGACTACTACTTTTTAAGGCCCAGCTGTGTAAGGAATATGAAACAATCATGTAACGACAGCTAGAATTAAAAACTGAGTTTTGCTTGTGGTAATAAAAGTTTTAGAGTCAGGCATACCTAAGGTGGCCTCTCACCTCTCACTTGCAAATTACTTAACCTCCGTGAGCTACAGTTTCTTGTCTGTAAAATAGTTATACATTCCTACCACATGTTCTAAGGATCCAATGAGAGATCACATGTAAAAGTGACCTACATGCCTTATACATAGGGAGCACTCAATATATGTTAGTCCTGTACTGCTTATTGCTCCTACCCATTATCTAGTCTAGAAATGTCAAGAACCAGACAGAGTTCAGCTGGAGTCTTTGTTTGTTATTTCAGTCATATTCTGGCAGAATTAAGAACTGGTTCATTTTGGTGGGAAAGGTAGGCGCCCAAAGGCACCGCAGCCACCAAAGGCAGGATCGCCTTAGGCCAGAGCTTCTCACCATTGTGCAGGGCACACTGGTGGGCCAAGAACCGGTTACGGGTTGTGTAGGAATATTGATCCTATTAGTCCTTGGAGCAGCCAGGGGTTCTGGGGCTTATGGAGAGCAACCACCTCCATTTATTGCAGTCTTATGCTTTGCGGTGTCATCTGCAGTGTCATCATTCCTTATGTGCTCTGTGATGTGGAACGGGAAGGAAAACACTGCGTTAGACTGAACTAAGCTCACTATTTGGCACCAAGAAAAGTTCCAAGCTGAGGTAGAAAGAAAACATTTGATTTTCCTTTAGAGTCACCAAAAAAGTTCTCAAAAGTTGCTGCAGCATCTGGAGTCTCCGTTAGCACCTAAGGTGCCTTGGTGTGTTGGACATACATACAGCCCTTCCTCTGGGCAGTGAGTGGAGCATGGCCCTTAGCTGGGTGCCTCAGGCAGTGCACACAGCCAGCCACGGCCTTGGGGAGGAGACATGATGCTGAACCGTTAGGTTTAAGGCTTCTCAGAATCCATGCTCCTCACACAGCCTGTTCTCTTTCTTTTTCAAATGATCTCAGGTGATACATGCCTGAGGAACCCACTCCACAAACAGCAATCACTCCCTCTCCGGCCCATCATCCCCCTCGTTGCCCGGATCTCGGATCAGAACGCTTCTGGGGCCCCCCCAATGACTGTCCGGGAGAAAACCCGCCTAGAAAAATTCCGTCAGCTTCTCTCCAGCCACAACACTGACTTGGGTGAGTCCTTGTGAGCCCAGGCAAGGTAGGAGCTTTTGGTGACTGGAATTCTTATAGCCTTGGAAGCTTCTGCTCTTTATTCTTCCTTCTTTTACTTTTCTAGCTTCTCCTGACCTGGTACCCATTGCAGTAACACGCAGGTATTAAGTCAGACATATGTTACTAGAGATTATGGACCAAATATAGGTGGGACTGGTTTCTGTGGCCTGTAGACCATAGTGCAACTATTCTGACTTTGGTTTCCCATACCTCAGGGTGACTCTTACTGAAATCTACATGCACTGGTCTTTCCCTTCCCCTCTGAGCTGACAGGACCACTACTGCAAGGCCATGTCCTTGGCACTTGGCTGCTCAGGGTTGTTTTGGGCTTTTCCCTGTGCTTAAGGGTAGCAGGTGGTGGTGGCGCTGCTCTTACATGAATGGAAGGAGACATCAGGCAGTGCTGCTTGCGGTTTGCTTTAGGGCATTTGTGGAGCGTTAACCTAACAAGGCTGTTTTCTCTTTACAGATGAACTGAGGAAGTGTAGCTGGCCAGGGGTTCCCAGGGAGGTTCGACCTGTAACCTGGAGACTCCTGTCGGTGAGTTCTACCCACTGTGTAGAGAAATGTGAGCCTCACACAGCCCTTCTTGCCTGATGAGGTTAGTCTGGACACATTGGTCTTAGTCCATAGACTTCTCTGGTCCTTGGATATGACAGCACTATGGGACTATAGTCCTATTTCTGTGCCTAAAGAAACACATTCTTGAGAGTTTATTCACACACATGTAGAGGCACACAGACTTGTACCAACAGTCATGGTCCCATGTTCTTAACAGTGAGGAACAAGAATAGAGTGAGATAGGGTGATCCCAGCACTTGCGTTGAGCAAGCTCCAGCATTCCCTGTGCTTTACTCCTGTTTCAGTCAGAATAACCAAAGTGTTGAAACCCACTTTGAACTGTGAAGAGTTGATAAATGGGCCTCTCTTGGAAGCCTTACTAGTCCTGTTTTCACCAAGTACAGAGAGAGCACTGTGCCAGCCGCTACGATAGGAACACTTGGGTTTCCTGAGCCTGTAAAATTCATTCATTCATCTAGGGAAGATTTATTGAGGGCCTGCTGTTTGCCAGGCATAGTGCCAGGTGCTTTGAGCAGATAGAAAAATGAATAAACCACAGTCCCTGCTCTCCAGGCACTCACTGCGGAATGCATTACATGTTTTCAAGAAGAAGGGTCTGTCTCCTGACTGCTCGCCCCACCCCACTCTTGCAACCATGTAATCATTGCCTCCGCCACTTCTAATAAGTTTGAATGCTATTCAGAGTAGATTTGGTGAGAACGGAAGGGAAACAGAAAACATAAGAATGAGAGTGGGATCTAGACCAGGGATAAGAATGAAAGTTGGCCTGGAGTTTTGGCTAGGCGGGAGGCTGCTGCCAGAAGTTCTGTCTGGGTGTTGTAGCTGTTATGTCACAGATTCCATTCAGCTGCTTCCTAAGCTGGTAATTCTGAAAGTTACACTGGAAAAGAATGTAACTGGCACCAGCTTAACTTGGCACACTGCTGAGATGTGCTGTAGAGGTTGCTATATCCCTTCAGTTCTCAGAAGTATGGCCCTGCGCACACGCAGCCCTCTAAGGCCATGACTTGGGTCCAGCTCCCTCCCACTGACCTACATTCACTCCTGTGCTGTGCCAGCTCCGGGAGCTGAGGAGTGCTCACCAGTGGCACAAGCTCCAGCACAGTGCAGGGCCAAGGGAGTCGGTAATCCTGGGAAAGCTGGCCTTGCTTCATCTGCTCACATGTGGATCTCATTGAATGAGGAGAGGGCAAACACTGGGTGGGCAGAACCAAAAAGGGATTTACCCTTGGCAGTTTTCCTTCTTAGTAGTTTCCAAACCACACCACTGCGTAGACCAAAATAAGTTAAAGATTTATCCAACCATTGTCTTTCCCCATCTGACCAGTAGTCTTGTCTGCAGGGCTATCTCCCAGCAAACACTGAGAGGAGGAAGTTGACCCTGCAGCGGAAGCGGGAGGAATATTTTGGCTTCATTGAACAGTATTATGACTCTCGAAACGAGGAGCATCACCAGGATACCTACAGACAGGTACAGTCATCCCCTGCTGCCTCTTCGCTTACCAGTCATACTCTTTAGGTGTGTATCATGGTAGCGCTCTCAGGGCACAGGCTTTCCAAGTCTTCAGGCTGTGGTATATTGGTTAGGAGTTAAATTTATCCTCAAAACCTTTTCCCCTCTTTTCATTCGGCAGCTCTGATTTTAGCCATTTTAAATAGACTTTTTTGGCACTAGTCAGTGGCAGTGCTTCTAAACTTTAAAGAACATACAAATCCCCCAAGATCTTGATAAGATCTCACCTAGAGATTATGAGAAAATGCAGATTCTGAGTCAGTGGGTCTCAGGGAAAGCCTGCAGTTCTAACGTGACGCTGCTGCTGCTGGTCCACCAACCACACTATGAGTAGTAAGAGTTATTGAGCATGGAGAGGAAAGAAAAGCTCACTTAGCAGCGGTCCAGTCCTTCTGGTCTATGACATCGGTATTCTTTCTGGCAGTTGCAGTGCTGGTTCGGCACCTGTGACTGTCTGTGGGAGCTATAGCTGTCAGTAGTCTTGTCAGGGAGTCTTCCGTCATTGCCCATAGTGGTGCTCATGGTCTGTGGAAAGGTTTGCTCCCAGCGTCACATGCGGAGGGAGAAGAGTAGGCCAGGGGTTGCAGAAAGTGGAAGGTGGGCAGCTATCTACAACAAGCCTCAAGAACTGAAGTAGCCTCTGCTGCTACTGCTGCTGCCACAGTCTTTTGCATAGTTAGACTGAGCATTGGGAAATTTCCGAGTTGAAATGGACCATACTGATGTCTTAGGTGACAGAAGTAAGAACTTTCAGCTTCGGTTACTAAAGGGCAACTCCTTTTGGTCCGTCCCCACTAATTTTTTTTTTTTTTTTTTTTTGCGAGGGAGTCTCGCTCTGTTGCCCAGGCTAGAGTGCAGTGGTACGATCTTGGCTCACTGCAGCCTCCGCCTCCCGGGTTCAAGTGATTCTCCTGCCTCAGTTTCCCGGGTTGCCAGGATTACAGGCATGTGCCACCATGCTCAGCTAATTCTTATATTTTTAGTGGAGACAGAGTTTCACTATGTTAGCCAGGCTGGTCTCAAACTCCTGACCTCAAGTGATCCACCCACCTCAGCCTCCCAAAGTGCTGGGATTACAGGCATGAGCCACTGCCCCTGGCCCTTCCCCACTTCTTATATGTTATGACTTCATAAACAAGTCCTTTCTCTGGTTCCCTGTTTTAGGACATTTTTGCAGCTTTCTGAGCTCTTTTAGTTCTTAGAAACTGTTGAGTAAGATTCTAAAAGAAGGGTATCTACTTGGATCATACCTGCTGCATACATGCCCAGCCCAGATTGAAACAGACTTCAGAGCAATAAGAAAAACCCCTTAGGCTGTGAAGCCTATTGCCATTTGACTTAAGTGGTTTCTATTGAGAGGTCTCCTCACTGTTCAATATGCTACTGCTATCATGGAAATATGTTCCACATGGGCAGGTAGGTATAACTAGATTTTTTTCTGTGTCAGTCACTTCTTTCTGAAGATAAATTGTGCTCTCTTACTACTTTGATTCCCATTTCTTTAAAAAAAAAATTAAAAACGGACCAGGTGTGGTGGCTCACGCCTGTAATCCCAGCACTTTGGGAGGCTGAGGCAGGCAGATCACCTGAGGCAGGCAGTTAAAGACCAGCCTGGACAACATGATGAAACCTCATCTCTACTAAAATACAAAAAATAGCTGGGCATGATGGTGGGTGCCTGTAATCCCAGCTACTCGAGAGGCTGAGACAGGAGAATCGCCTGAACCTGGGAGATGGTGGTTGCAGTGAGCTGAGATCGTGTCACTGCACTCCAGCCTGGGCGGCTGAGTGAGACTCCGTCTCAAAAAAAAAAAACTTGTCAAAAGAATAAACTGGTATTTGTGTTTTTGGATGTGCCTTCTGTTTTTCAGATTCACATTGACATTCCAAGGACGAATCCTCTCATTCCGCTGTTCCAGCAACCACTTGTACAGGAGGTAAGGGAATTACTTAATGTTCTTTGGTGCTTCTCCCCACATAGTTCTGTGGTACCTGTTTACAGGTTTGCAGCTAATCCTAATAGTACCTTATGTTCATATATGCAGCTTTGGTTCGTTCAGAGCATGGTTTCATGCATTCTCATTTGATCTTCATAACAAACCTGTGAGCAGAGTAACATTCTGAAAGGCTGAGGAACTTGCTCAGCATCTTGAGACTACGTGGTGGCAGAATGAAGAAACCACATCTTAGAATTCCTATTCCTGTATTTGCTCTACTTTATCAAGCTGGAAGTAGTGATTTTGTAAATTGTGGTAAAATATACATAATATAAAAGTTACTGTCAACCATTTTTTTAGTGTACAGCTCAGTGGCATTAAGTACAGTCACATTGTTGTATGACCATGATCACCATCCACTTCCAGAACAGTTTTCATCTTCCCAAACTGAAACTCTGTACCCATTAACTATTAACTCCCTTCCCCAGCAGCCTCCATTCTATTTGTCTTTAAGAATTTGGCTACTCCAGCTACCTCAAATAAGTGGAATCATACAATATTTGTCCTTTTGTGACTTTGTGACTGGCCTGTTTCATTTAGCATAATGTCTTTGAGGTTCATCCCTGTTGTTGCATGTGTCCATTTCCTTCCTTTTTAAAGGCTGAATAATATTCCATTGTACATCTGTAACACATATTGCTGAGCTATTCATCTGTCAGTGGACACATGGGTTGCTTTCACCTTTTGGCTATTGTGAATAATGCTGCTGCTAGTATGGGTATGTGACTATCTGTTTGAGTCCCTGTTTTAAGTTCCTTTGGGTATATATTCATAAGTGGAATTAATAGTTATATTTTGAGACCTAACAAGTTAATGAAGTGCATGGAAGGTGTCAGTGGCATTACTATGTTTTGACCCAAGCAGTAACTATAAACTTAAGATTAGGGATTTCCTTTGCAGCTTTACAGTAGCCAGGATATTAAGTGTTAGTGCTCTTTGAATTGAACTTTCAGTTCTCATAATAGAGAGAGATGGTGGTTAAAATGCTGAAAATGATTTCCATTTGACTTTGAGTTATATTTATAATTTTGTTTAAATATAGATGTCTCCACTGGTGGGGTCCCTCATGACTTACTCATTGCATAAAGAAGATTTTGAGGTTAACACTGTTATTTTACCTCTAAGATTCAGCTCAAAGGAAGCTAAAAACCCATTCACTATCCCTTTATCCTCCCATACCGTTTTCTGTGGCTCAGCCCTGCTTATTTCTCATTTTAACTTGGAGATTTTCAGATACTTTTCTTTTACCTGTGCATGCTTACTCTAAATTCGGAGATGGGGAAAGTAGTCAGTTTAAAAGGCTTCTCAGGCCGGGCACAGTGGCTCACACATATAATTCCAGCACTTGGGGAGGCCGAGGTGGGCAGATCACCTGAGTTTGGGAGTTGGAGACCAGCCTAACCAACATGGAGGAACCCCCATCCCTACTAAAAATACAAAATTAGCCAGTCATCATTGTGGGATCCTGCAATCCCAGCTACTTAGGAGGCTGAGGCAGGAGAATCACTTGAACCTGGGAGGCGGAGGTTGCGGTGAGCTGAGATTGCGCCATTGCACTCCAGCCTGGACAACAAGAGCAAAACTCCATCTCAAAAAAAAAAAAAAAAAAAAAGGCTTCTCAGCCAGGCATGGTGACTCACTCCTATAATCTCAGCACTTTGAGAAGCCAAGGCCAGAGGGATTGCTTGAGCCCAGGAGTTTGAGACCAGTCTGGGTAACATAGCGAGACCCTGTCTCAAAAAATTTTACAAAATTAACCAGGCATGGTGGTGTGTGCTTGCAGTCCCAGCTACTCAGGAGGCTGAGGTGGGAGGATCTCATGAGCCCAGGTGGTCGAAGCCCAATGAGCCATGATTGTGCCACTGCACTCCAGCCTGGGTTTTTGAGACACTGTCTCAAAAAAAAAAAAAAAAAAAAAAAGGTGGGATGGGGGCGGCTTCTCTTAGTAGTGCATCCTGAATACAAACATGGGAACTCAAACTTTATTCTTCCCATTTTCCCTGAAATACCTTTTCATCTAGCAGGCTACAGTCATCTTTAAAATTTTTTTTAATTTTAATTTTTTTAAGAGACAGGGTCTCACTCTGCCACTCGAGCTAGAGTGCAATGGCAGGAACATAGCTCACCGCAGCCTCTACCTCCTGGGCTCCAGCAGTCCTCCTGCCTCAGCCTCCCAAGTAGCTGGGGCTACAATCATGCACCACCACACCTGGGTAATTTTTTTCTAATAATTTTTTGTAGAGATGGGGTCTTGCTTGTTGCCCAGAACTGGTTTTGAACCCCTGCCCTCAAGCAGTCTTCCCATTTCTTCCTCTCAAAATGCTGGAGTTGCAAGGCGTGAGCCACCATCGAGTCTTCAGTTGTCTTAAACAGAGTAAAAATGCCAACCAAGGAGCAAAGAATGAAGTAACACTAAATACAGAAAAAATGCCTTGAAAACCTGAAAGATACTTGAGAATTGACTGTAGTATGTAAGAATTACCCACACTAGTAGAAGAGGCATAGGAAAACCTCCAGGGGTTCTCCTGTCTGCTCCTCTCTATAAAGCAGGACTATCCCAGACTTTTTTCTGTGGCGAACATCCCATGGTCTCCCCTGATTACCAGGCTTGGTGCTCTTCAGTTTCCATCTCTTTTGCCATTTCACTTGTATGGTGAGTGTGTCTGTGTTATCCCACCCTTACTAGAGAGGGATTATCCTAGGTCTCCTGATTCTGAACGGCTAGCTTCCATGTACTTGGCCATTGTTACAGCCAGGTGCCAAGGATTTGAGTATTTACAAGGGGCTGATCATATAGAGTGGAAGCCCTTCTAAGTCATTTGGAAAGACCAACCTGGAGGAGCTTTTTAACAGAGGCATCTAGCCAGCCTAGGTCACAAGAAGTGCAAAGAAAGAGAGTGAGGCAGGGAATTCTTGAGGTTTTTCTGAACATGATGGTTCTAGCTTTGGCTGCATTTTCAAGGTAGAGGGGTCATTTAGCAACAGAGAGGAAACAGAGTATAAGAGCGCTCCATTAGAGTGTTGGGCCTGACACAAATGAGGGTGCTATTCCCTTTCCTCAACCACACAAAGCAAATGGGTAGGTCTAGTGAAGGCAGAGAGCCAGCTCCCTTCAAGGGAGGGCTTTGTTCTCACTGCCTATAAAGGCAGCAGTGTTGACAGTGAAAGAAACCGTTTTTCAGCTCTGTTTGCCAGCTGTAGATGCAGCTATCTATGACACAGGGGCTGGGAAGCATCCTTTATGTGTCTCTAGATCCTCTATGTCCCTCTACTAGATAACCGTCTCCAAAAACCATATAACCATTTCCTGTTTATTGGTCTCCCTGGGAGGTTTTTCTCCCTTGCACCTGCTTGAGAGGGCCTCTTCAATCTGATGCAGAGGTGACTGGCTGAGATTCCTCTGAGTCCATGTGCTTCCTAATCTCCTACCCTATCATCTGCATGTGCTCACTATCACCTCTGCTATCCCTCTGGTGTGGTCCACAGAGACATGAGGCAGCCCAGACAAAACCAGTCTCAAGAATGTGTCAGACTCAGGAGTTGTGGTCACCAGGATGAAACCAGGCAATGGTTATCATCAGGTTGAGAGAAGATGGGGAGAAGCTCAGAGGGCCTAATGAAAGTGAGGGAAGTATAGTTGAGTGGGACAGGGCATGATTCTCTAAAGGGACCATGAAGATCTTTCCTTTGTCCCCAGCCTGGGCCTCTGGCTTCTTATGGCTAATATGCTAAACCCCATGGCCATGCCCATGGGGCACTGGCTGGTTCCTCTGTTCCCAGCTGTAGGAGTCCATAGGATTTTGTTTATTTGACTTCCTATCCCTAGCAAACATCTGAGTTGCATCCTGATATGTGAAGTGACTTCCTGCAATGTATAGACTGTCACTTGGTCCTAGTCAGGCTGGGTTAGAATTAAATCTAGACCTCCTTCCTTCTCAGCAGGGAGAAGGGAGGGTGTTAGAGAAGGTATTTCCTTTATAAATCCTATAATGACCAAAAAAAGAAAATTAGAAAAAAGTATCAGAACTAGGATGTTCTAATATCTTGCTCTTGGAAATAGGAAACAGTATCTACAGATGAGAATGTGGTGGCTTGAATTAACAGCATTCATCCCAAATGTTTTCTAAGTCATTTGAGTTGCTGTTCTTTCCTTTTTCCAATTTCATATTGTGGCGACCAGATAATGAAGAAATGAATAAAGGACGAGAAGCAAAATTGAAAACAATTAGTGTATTAGAAACTTTTTGCATATATATACTTCTTTATCTCACAGTATTTTAAAATTTTCCTGAAAATTCTACACCAATCCAGAGGTAAACTGTGAAGTAGGTAAATGGAGGGAGTGTGTCCCCATGATTTAACACTCATGTCTTTCTTTCTCATTTTCCTAGATCTTTGAAAGAATTCTATTTATTTGGGCCATCCGACACCCTGCCAGTGGGTATGTCCAGGGAATTAATGACCTGGTCACTCCATTCTTTGTCGTCTTCCTCTCAGAATATGTGGGTAAGAAGCATTAGTACCAAGTTGAACAAGCTATTGCTGTTTCTTATCTGCCGTCTGTTTGTTTTTCCCCAGAGTGCAGCCCGTGGGTATGCCTTGCTAGAAAATAAATGGTGCCTTTAGAATACACAGCTAAAACTACTTTTAACAGTGGTTGCTGCCTGGAATTTATCTCTTAAGATGGTCACAGATCTCACCTAAAAAGACCTGCTTTGTCACAAGAAGGACCACATTGATATATTTATGTTCTGTGGTTTGATGCTTTATTTGAGATTATTTTAGGATTATTTTGAACTTGTTTCCAATGCAGGCCCTCATCCATGTAAACTGGAATTTTAGATTGGACATCAGGCCTGCATACTCCAGTTTACTTGTTGTATCTTAGGAGCAGGATGTGGATGTGCAGAGGACAAAAGATTGTGGCACCAGAACCCAGCACGTATGGGAAATGATGGAACCGGCCAAGGAGAACTGCAGGACCTGGATTTCTCCCCACTCCTTCTTCACCTCTCACCCCGCTGGGTTCTTGTCACTTTGGAGAGAGATTAGATTTCATAGCAGCAGTTAGGTTTTCTTGTAGTCCCAGCCGCTGCCAGCCAGCCAGCCAGCCTAAATTAAGCAAAGTCTTAAAGGAGTTGAGGATCCTGTGTTTCTCCTTTTTGGTTTACTTAATCACTTGTTCTGAGAGAGTCACAGGAAAACCCATCTGCCATGGCCCTGATGCTTTGTTTCCTTAGATAAGGAGAAGCTCATGTAGGAATAAGAACATCGAAAGGGATCTTAGAAGAAAGCCATTCATCTAATCCCTCATTTCACTGATAAGTTATGAGATTCTCTGTCTCCTTATTAGTGGTAGAGCTAGAACTAAAACCATTTTCTTTAGACTCTGAGGGTGGTAGATGATTGTGGTTTTTGGAGGAAGCCATTTGGAGGGGTTGGGGGGTTGGGTCATGAGAACTGGGTGAGAGTGGGGCCCTTTGGAGGGGAGAGCATGAGAAATGTCTCACTTGGTCTATCTTATCCAGGTTTTCTGATGGGGCTCAAATGGATGATGAGATCTTTCATGAGGCAATCTCAAAAAATTAACGCAACTGACTAAGAAAGCTTTTTCTAGAGGACTTTTTACCCCCTCCCCAACCTCCCTTAATAGATCACCTTTTTGAAGTAGCATAATTCTACTATGTTGTTTAATTTTTATCAAGAGAGTAGTTCCACTGATCTGTGGGGATTTTTTACTTGCTTCTTGCAGTAGTAATTTTCTAAGATAGTATTGAAGAATGAGCCTAGGATGGTATTAATCCATTCATTAATCTGCATTTGAAGTCTAAATGCTATCATGAAATCTTGCTACCAGTGTTATGCCGGTTAAAAATAATCCTCAGCAGCTGTAGTTCTGATTAGACATTTAATTATCTTGTTAGCTACCATTTATATTTTGTTCCAAGCATGTCTTCACTTTCTTCAGGTGCCCATTACTACTTCAACCCCATCAAGCAGTGTGCCTTTCTGTGATAGATATGATTGCTTTCTGATCTTGGTACAGACGTATCTTGTTTTACTGAACTTTGCAGAAATTGCATTTTTATAAATTGAAGATTTATGGCAACCCTGCATCAAGCAAATCTATCAATGCCACTTTCCAAAAGCATGTGTTCACTTTGTGTCTCTGTGTCATATTCTGGTAATTCTCACAGTATTTTTAACTTTTCATTATTATATATCTGTCATGGTCATCTGTGATCAGTGAACTTTGATGCTACTATTGTAATTCTTTCAGGGTGCCATGAACTGCCTCTACATAAGGCAGTGAACTTAATTTATACATGTTGTATTTGTTCTGACTGCTCCACCGGCTGGTCCTTCCCCATCTCCCTCTCCTTGGGCCTCCCTATTCCCTGAGACACAACAATATTCAGATTAGGTCAGTTAGTAACCCTGAAATGGCTCGTAAGTGTTCAAGGGAAAGGAAGAGCTACATGTCTCTCACTTTAAATCAAAAGCTCTAAACGATTAAGCTTAGTGAAGAAGGCCTGTCAAAAGCGGAAGAGGCAGGCTGAAAGCTATGCCTTGTGTGCCAGCATGCTGTATTGTGAGCAAAGTAAAAGTTATTGAAGGAAATTAAAAGTGCTACTCCAGTGAACACACAAATAATAAGGGAGCAAAATAGGCTTATCGCTGATATGGAGAAAGTTTTAGTGTTCTGGATAGAAGATCAAACTAGACACAACATTCCCTTAATCCAAAGCTTAACCCAGAGCAAGGCGTTAACTCTGTTCACTTCCATAAAGGCCAAGAGAGGTGAGGAAGCTGCAGAAGAAAAGTTCGAAGCTGGCAGAAGTTGGTTTTCATGAAGTTTAAGGAAAGAAGCCATCTCCATAACATGAAAGTGCAAGGTGAAGCAACAAGTGCTAATGTAGGAACCGCAGCAAGTTATCTGGAAGATCTAGCTAAGACCATTGATGAAGGTGGTACACTAAACAGCAGATTTTCAGTATAGACAAAACAGCCTTCTATTGGAAAAAGATGCCATCCAGGACTTTCTTTTTTAAATTTAATTATTTTTTTAAGAGACAGTGGCATGATCTTAGCACACTATGACCTTATACTCTGGCTAAAGCAATCCTCCTGCCTCCCAAGTAGGTAGAACTGCAGATGCACACCCACCACACCTGGCTAACTTTTTAAAAAAATTTTTTGTAGAGAGGAAGTCTTGGTATGTTGCCCAGGTTGGTCTTGAACTCATTGCTCAAGTAATCCTCCCATCTTGGCCTCCTGAGTAGTTGGGATTACAAGTACATAGTAGCCACTATGGCCAGCCTGCTATCTAGGACTTATATAGCTAGAGAGGAATATTCAATGTCTGGCTTCAGAGGACAGGCTGACTCTTGCTAGGGGCTAAGGCAGCTGGTGACTTTAAGTTGAAGCTCCTGCTCATTTACCATTCCAAAAACCCTAGGGCCCTTAAGAATTATGCAAAATATACTCTGCCTATGCTTTACAAGTGGAAAAACAAAGCTTGGGTGGCAGGACATCTATTTGTAGCACAGTTAATGAATATTTTAAGGCCACTGTTGAGACCTCTTGCTCACAAAAAAAGATTTCTCTCAAAATATCAGTGTCCATTGACAATGAATGTAGACACCCGAGAACTCTGATGGAGATCCACAAGGAGATTAATGTATCCATACCTAACACAACATCTGTTCCGCAGCCTATGGATCAAGGAGTCATTTCAACTCCTGAGTCTTATTATTTAAGAAATGTATTTAGTAATTTAGTAAAGCTATAGCTGACATACTTTCTTGAGATGGAATCTACTCCTGGTGAAGATGCTGTGAACATTTGAAATGACAACAAAGGATTTAGAATATTACATAAACTCAGTTGTAAAGCAGTGGCAGGGTTTGAGAAGGTCAACTTTAATTTTTTTTTTTAAATGTATTTACTTATTTATTTGGAGACAGGGTCTCACTCCGTTGCCCAGGCTGGAATGCAGTGGTGTAATCATAGCTCAGACTGTAACCTCAAACTCCTGGGCTCAAATGATTCTCCTGCCTTAGCCTCCTGAGTAGCTAGGAATACAGGTGTGCACCACTATACCCAGCTAATTTTTCTATTTTTTGTAGAGATGGCGGTGTCATTGTGTTGCCCAGACTGGTCTTGAATTCCTGGCCTCAAGCAGTCCTTCTGCCTCAGCCTCCCAAAAGAGTGAGCCACCACACCTGGCCAGATTGACTTTATTTAATTATTTATTTATTTATTTTTTAAGATGGGGTTTCACCATGGTGGCCAGGCTGGTCTTGAACTCCTGACCTCAGGTGATCCACCCATCTCGCCCAGCTTTTTTTTTTTTTTTTTAGATAAATAGAAAGTCTGGTTTTATTTTCAGCTTTACATTTTTGTCAAGTGCAAGGTGAGCCAGCTGAGATATAAATATTCCAATAATGACTGAAGTAATAACTTCTGCTGGCATGTCTTCTGAGTCTCCATTTCCTCCATTGATATTCATCCAAATAATAAACACATTGTAGTTGAGGTTACTATTATCAATGGCACTCTCATCAAGGTTCTTACAGATCGAATAAGGTTCATTAGCTGAGATTTAATTTGTGGCTCCTCTCCAAAGCCACTGATTCCCTGGTCTGTTCCCCAGCCAAAGTTCCACATGGCTGGGGAGGCCTCACAATCATGGCAGAAGACGAATGAGGAGCAAAGTCACATCTTGCATGGTGGCAGACAAGAGACTGACCTCAGTTTTGAAAGACGTTCTACTGTGGGTACAATGCTATCAAATAGAATCACACACTACAGAGAAATCTTTTGTGAAAGAAAAAGTCAGTCAGTGTGACCAAGTTCATTACTGTCTTGTTTAAGAAATTGTCACAGCCAGCCCAGCCTTTAGCAGTCACCATCCTGATCAGTCAGCAGCTATCAACATTGAGGCAAGATCCTCCACCAGCAAAAAGATTATGACTCACTGAAGGCTCAGATGATTGTTAGCATTTTTCAACAATAAAGTATTATTTACTAATTAGTATGGTATGGTGGCATGCGCTTGTAATCTCAGCTACTGGAGAGGCTGAAGCAGGAGAATTGCCTGAACCGAGGAGGCAGAGGTTGCAGTGAGCCGAGATCGTGCCACTGCACTCCTGCCTGGGCAACAGAGGGAGACTCTATCTCAAAAAATAATAATAAAAGATAAAGTATTATTTGTTTGTTGGTTGGTTGATTGAGACAGGGTCTCATTCTGTCACCCAGGCTGGAGTGCAGTGGCATGATCATGGCTGACTGTAGCCTCAACCTCCTGGGCTCAAGCTATCCTCTCACCTTAGCATCCCAGGTAGTTGGAACTACAGGGGCATGCCATCACATTTGGCTATTTTATTGTATTTTTTGTAGAGATGAGTTTTTGCCATGTTGCCCAGGCTTGCCTTGAACTGCTGAACTCAAGTAATTCTCCCGCCTCAGCTTCCCAAAGTATTGCGATTATAGGCGTGAGCCACCATGCCTGGTCCCAATTTTGTTTTATTTAAACCTCTATCCATTCTCTACCCCCTCACCATTGTGAATTATCTTGAAGCAAATCTCACTGTCAAACATCATATAATTTTATGCATAAATATATGTTCATGTGTGTCTCTGAAAGGTACATATATGTATACACACACATATACACACATGCACACACATATACATACATAAATATATATACAAAATACTTTTTTTGTTTGTTTTTTGGACAGAGTCTCACTCTGTCACCCAGACTGGAGTGCAGTGGCATGATCTCAGTTCACTGCAACCTTCATCTCCCAGGCTCAAGCAATCCTCCTACCTCAGCCTCCAGAGTAGTTGGGACTACAGGCTCTCACCACCATGCCTGGCTAATTTTTGTATTTTTTGTAGAGACAGAGTTTAGCCATATTGACCAGGCTGGTCCTGAACTCCTGGGCTCAAGTCATTAGGCCTCCCAAAGTTCTGGGATTATAGGCGTGAGCCACTGCACCTGGCCAAAGACATATTTTTTAAAACATGCAGCCATAATGCAAGTTACAAGTACATAGTAGCCACTATGGCCAGCCTGCTATCTAGGACTTTCATAGTAATGCAAATTACAGGTACATAGTGGCCACAAGCAGTAGCATTATGCTGGTTTTTAAAGTACTTTACTATTTGCAAAGATCTTTGACATACCTGATTTCCTTTAGTAGGGCCCAGTATCTCCTTAAGATAGATGTATCAAGTCTTTTTATTTATTTATTTATTTTTGAGACAGAGTCTTGCTCTGTTGCCCATGCTGGAGTGCAATGGCGTGATCTTGGCTCACTGCAACCTCCGCCTACTGGGTTCAAGTGATTCTCCTGCCTCAGCCTCCTGAGTAGCTAGGATTACAGGCATGCACCACCAAGCCCTGGTAATTTTTGTATTTTTAGTAGAGATGGGGTTTCACCATGTTGGTCAGGCTGGTCTCGAACTGACCTCATGATCCAACTACCTCGGTCTCCCAAAGTGCTGGGATTACAGGCATGAGCCACCGCGTCTGGCCTTATCAAGCCATTTTATAAGGTGAAAAATCCAAGACTCAGGGGTTTAATGAGCTTCTCCAACTCAAACCTAGGTATTTTGTCCTTAACACCTGTGCTCTTCATATGACTTGGTGGTATCTCAACCTCAGTCCTTGTCCTTGGACTTCCAGTGGCTTCACCTATTATATTTAATGCTCTAAAGCAGGCAGTACCTTCCTTACTGCTTCTCATGTTTTTAAAAGAAGTTGTAGTAGAAGTATTCTCATTAAAACAATCAAAACAGTATAGAAGTGACACCGCCCCCCCTCCCCGAGTTAACTGTTGTTAACTTCTTGTTGTGTGTTCTTCCAGACCTTTTCCTATGTATGGATGGAGCTGCATTTATTGTTTTCCTTTACTGTGTTCAGAAAAATGAAATCAGGCTATTCATATTTTCCTATATTTTGCTTGTGTTCATTTAAACATATCACATAGTGAGCTTTCCAAGCCCAAACGTGTAGAGCCACTTCCTTATTTTTAGTGATTCCATTATTTCTATGATAAGGCTTAATCATAGTTTCTTTAACTTTTCTTCTCTAGAAGGACATTAAGTTGCCTACAGTTTTTAGCTGTAATAAATAACATTGCAGTGAATATCCTTGTGCATATTTTCTTGTGTACTTGTTAAAATGTGTATTTCTCTGAAAGAGTCCTAGAAGTGAAATTACTGATCCTAAATTACTAATCCTAAAAGCATGCCAAGTAGGTACTACTAAATTATGATCCAACAATGTTTATACCAGTTTGTATTCTAGCCACAAATGCGTGGACGCACTTTTCCTCACATCCTTAGCAAAACGTGTGTGGATGAAGTCTAGTATATTTCACCTGTCTAGCAGTAAACCATGGTTCATGTTTCAGTTTTTGTTTCCACTTACTGGTCGATGATATTATGTATCTTTTCTCATCTGTATTATTTTGTGGTCTGCTTATTTAATCATTTACCTATTTTATCTAATGAATTAGTGGTCTGTCTTGTTTTGTAAGAGCTTTTTGTATATTAGATAAATCCATCCTTCATCTGCTATGTGTTAAAAATATTAGGTTGAATCACGTGAATTTTTCATATTCAACCATTTTTTAACCCCCAACATGGGAATTTTATATAGTTCAACCTAATATTTTCCCCAGACCATTATTTATCTCTTAATTTTGCTAATTGTGTCTCTTTGTGTAGAAGTTACTAATTTGTATATGGTCAGATTTGTCGATTCAACCAGTATCTATTGAGCTATGTGCCAGGAGATAGATGTGGGCCTGCCTTTGTGGCACTTTCTGTCTGGTAGGAAGGTTCACAAACGTCATGACATAATTGCAAACTGTGATGAAGCCTCTGAAGGAAGCAGCTTCTCCTTTAGGGTTTTTGGATTTGCTATCTTGCTTAGGAACTGTTTCCTTCCCCACCTCAAGATTATGAAAATACTGGCCAGGCGTGGTGGCTCACACCTGTAATCCCAGCACTTTGGGAGGCTGAGGCAAGTGGATCACCTGAGCTCAGGAGTTCAAGACCAGCCTGGCCAACATGGCAAAACCCTGTCTCTACTAAAAATACAAAAATTTCCCGAGTGTGATGGCGGGTGCCTATAATCCCAGGTACTAGGAGGCTGAGGTGGGAGAATCACTTGAACCTGGGAGGCAGAGGTTGCAGTGAGGCAAGGTCAAACCACTGCACTCCAACCTGGGTGGTGACAGAGTGAGACTCTGTCTCAAAAAAAAAAAAAAAAAAAGATTACAAAAACTCTCACGTTTTCTTCTACTACTCTTGTGGTTTTAACATTTAACTTGTAAAATTCCATTCGTTATTTATTTTCCGTTATGGTGAAAACTGAGGTTTATAGTTACTATTCTAGTTGCATAGCTAATTATTTTAACACCATTTATAAATAATATACCATCTTTTCACTGATGTGAAATCTCTCTTCATGATATTGTATGAATTTCTTTAATTACGTGGCTCTGCTGCTTTGTTCAGTTTAATTTCATTTGTCTCCATTTCTGTCCAGTACCACACAGCTTAGATTTTTTGAGTTTAGAAATTTGTTAAATTATTTATTACTAATTTTTATTTTTCTTTTATTTATTTATTTATTTATTTTGAGATGGAGTCTCATGCTCCTGTCCAGGCTGGAGGGCAATGGTGCAATCTCGGCTCACTGGATTCGAGCGATCCTCCCACCTCAGCCTCCCTAGTAGCTGGGACTACAGGCATGTGCCACCATGCCCGTCTAATTTTTGTATTTTTGAGTAGAGATGGGGTTTTACCATGTTGGCCAGACTGGTCTGGAACTCCTGGCCTCAAGTGATCCACCCACCTTGGCATCCGAAAGTGCTGGGATTAGAGGCATGAGCTACCATACCCGACCAATTATTTTTTATTAGTGGCTTTTTTAATTCCCCTTAGGGCCAGTCTCTTTCATCATCCTTTAAAAAAATATTGTCTTAGTTGTTTTTCCAGTTGAGCTTATTTTTAAATTTATTTATTTTTAATCTTTTTCTTATAGGGATAACAGCACTTAACATGAGATCTGCCCTCTTAACAAATTTTGAAGTGCGCAATACAGTATTGTTAGCTGTGGGCACAATGTTTATAGCAGATCTCTGGAACATACTCATCTTGTGTAAAGTTGTCAAATTTGTACCCTCTGATCATCAGCCCTGTGGTTCCCCTCCCCCTAGCCTCTGGCAGCCACCATTCTGTCTGTTTCTATGAGTTTTGGGCTTTTTAGGTACCTTATATAAGTGGATTCATATAGTATGTGTCCAAAGAAGTAAGCCAACTTTTACTTCCAGGTTCATCCAGTTGAGCTTGAGAATCAACTTGTCAAATTTAGGAGTGGGGAAGCTTTGCCTAATACAATTTTTATTGGAGTTGCAATAAATTTATAAATTACATTTTCATGGAGTTTTTGGTAACAGCTTTATTTGGATGTACTTCATATACCAAACAATTCACTCATTTAAATGGCACAGTGAATAATTTTTAGTATATTTACAGAGTTGCATATCACCACAATCAATTTTAAAACATTTTTATCACCCCAAAAGGAACCCTCATAGTCTTTAGCCGTCACCCCTAAGCCTTCCATCCCTTGTATCCCTGGGCAACCACTAATCTTCTGTATCTAGGGATTTCCCTATTCTGGACATTTCGTATAAATGAATCACACAGTATGGAGTCTTTTGTGTCTGGCTTATTTTACTTAGCGTAATGTCCTCAAGATTCATTCATGTTGTAGCACGTGTCAGTACTTCATTCTTTTGTACGGCCAAATATTCTATTATATGGATATACTACATCTTATTTACCTATCAGTTGCTAGATATAAATTACATTTCAAAGAAATACAGACTTCTCCCCAGCCTCATGCCTTTCTTAAACAGAACATTGTGACCATAAAGCATAATTTTCTTGTCTGGGCAATAATGCTTCTCTACTTCTCTCATGGTGGCATATCTGAATGAGGCAGCTGCTGTCAAAGGTTTTTTGCTCTGGCCCTCCTGGTGTGACTCTCCCTATTGCAGAGGCCTGAAGTATCTTTCTTATGGAACAGGCCAGCAGTTGCCCTCATTATCCTGGACAGGTCTCTCCAGGCAGCCTTACCCCACTGCCCGATCTCACTGAATCATAGCATAGGGGATCTGCCCTAGTAGAGCTGTGGAGTCCACATGCCACTGGGACATTATTTAGCTTCTCTCATATCTCTTCCCCTACCTATTCTCTGCCACTTCTATCACTTTTAAAAATTAGTACCTGAGGGCTGGCTGCGGTGGCTCACACCTGTAATCCCAGCACTTTGGGGCACCAAGGCGGGCAGATCACCTGAGGTTGGGAGTTTGAGACCAGCCTGAACAACATAGAGAAACTCCGTCTCTACTAAAAATACAAAATTAGCTGGGAGTGGTGGTGCGTGCCTGTAAACCCAGCTACTCGGGAGGCTGAGGCAGGAGAGTTGCTTGAACCCAGGAGGTGAAGGTTGTGGTGAGCCAAGACCTCACCACTGTACTCCAGCCTGGGCAACAAGATCAAAACTCTGTCTCAAAACAAAAAATAATAATATCTGAGCCTGCTTCATACTTTATGTCATGTTTGTTGTAAAGTAGTTGGAAATAGCGAGACCAGTGATTCCTCTGTGAGTTGTTAGAGAAGTTGTCTATAGCTCTAGCCTTGCCCCCAAGCAGCTTCTTTATCTGCTGAAGCCAGCTCTGTCTGGGTCTAGTGGTGATAGTGCTGTGGGTAGCGGGGAGGGGGTCACCCCTGGGGAGATAAAGTCTCTGGAATCTTATCTCTGAGACTGTGGTATAATTAATTTTTTTTTTTTTTTTTTTTTTTTTTGGAGACAGAATCTTACTCTGTCGCCCAGGCTAGAGTACAGTGGCATAATCTCGGCTACTGCAACCTCTGCCTCCTAGGTTCAAGCAGTTCTCTGCCTCAGTCTTCCAAGTAGCTGGGATTGTAGGCGCCCACCATCACACCCAGCTAATTTTTGTATTTTTAGTAGAGACCGGGTTTTACCATCTTGGCCAGGCTGGGTTTTTTTTTTTTTTTTTTTAGACAGAGTTTTGCTCTTGTTGCCCAGGCTGGAGTGCAGTGGCAGAGTCTCAGCTCACCACAACCTCCGCCTCCCCGGTTCAAGCAATTCTCCTGCCTCAGCCTCCTGAGTAGCTAGGATTACAGGCATGTGCCACCATGCCTGACTAATTTTGTATTTTTGGTAGAGATGAGATTTCGCCATGTTGTTCAGGCTGGTCTCAAACTCCCGACCTCAGGTGATCTGCCCACCTTGGCCTCCCAAAGTGCTGGGATTATAGGCATGAGCCACTGTGCCTGACCCAGGCTGGTTTTGAACTCCTGACCTCGTAATCCACTGGCCTTGGCCTCCCAAAGTGCTGGGATTACAGGCGTGAACCACCACGCCTGGCCGACTGGTGTAATTCTAAACTCTTTCCTCCAAGAGCTTTTAGGTTTAGGCAATATTAATCTAGCTCTGAAAATACTAAGGTCCAATGTAATTGGCCGTGTGGCAGTAAATCAAAATAAACTGCTTAACAGGAACTACAGAAGTGATGCATATAAGGAAATCATGTAGAAGAGCGGGGCTCATGATGTTTCCTATTTTCAAAAGAAGAATGGTGTCTGATGATATTTTTAGGTACAAAATGCAACACCAATTATCAAATAACCTTTTCTGTTTTCCTCTGCATGAAATAGCACAGTAGGATTTTCACTGTAGATTTTACGTGGAAACATGACGACAACGGAACTCTCAGAAAGGAAGTCCTTCCCAGACCTCTGACTTGTGTCCAGTTCCCTGCATGACATTTCCACCTGATTATGTCACAGATGATCACTTAGGATTAGCTAGCCTGCACATAACAGGGAACCCAAGTAACAGTTCCTTAAGTGAGATAGAAAAGCTTATTTCTCTAACATTAAAAGTCCAGAGGTAAGTGATCTGGGACTTATCTGCTGCTCCAAAATATCAGAGATCTAGGTTCCTCTCTCTTGTTCTGCAGTCTTCAGCATGCCGTTTCTTCCTCATGATCCAACAGCTGTTTGTGCTCCAGCCATCACAGCTATTTCCCAGCCAGTATGGAGAAGGAAAGGAAGCAAGCATACTTCTTGTGTTTGAGAACATTTCTGAGATCTGTGCATGACTTGCACAAGGGGCTTGATTCTCTTTTGTCTGAATTTAATCTTGTGGACACACCTAGCAAACAAATGAGGCTGGAAAACAGTCTGTCCCAGGTGGCCAGTATCCTTAGGGGTCACCAAGGAGGAAGGAGGGAACAGTTGTTTGTAGGGAATCTTTGCTATTCCTAGGCTCCTCAGACTCAGTGTGCAGCTCTTCTTCCCTTACCCAGGCACCCTTTTCTCTTAGTTGGCAGCATGTCCTGTCACTTAAGTCAGAAATGCTAAGAAGCGTTCATGATTCTGTTTTCTCACTCGTCCATATCCAGTCATTTACCAAGCTCTGAAGATTTTACGTCCTAAATGTTTCTTGATCTGCTTCTTCCTCTTCATTCTCACAATGCGTGTCCTAGGTCAGGCCTGGATTGCTGAACCAGCCAAACATGTTTTCTCACCCCCCTGTTTTATCCCCTCACACCCATCTTCCACACCATTCAACACAGACCTGCCCACACAACTCCTCTGACAAAAATCCTTCCTTAGTATTCCATCACCTGCAGGTTAAATATCCATGTTTTCTAACTTGGCATGTAAGGCCCTGTGATCTGCTGCCTGCTTCACCCCTTAAGCTCCACTATCCGAAATGGACTCTGTGAATGTAAAGCCCTTGTTCTGCACCATCTCTTTATCTCCTGGGCTAATCTTTGTGCACCCTTTAAGACTCCCCTTCCTCCTAGAAGCCTTCCCTGGGGTCCTCCCCATCCCTGGCATCCAATAGTGCTATTTCCGTCACTCTGTAGATTTCTCCTGTGGCACTTCACCTCACCAGTTGTTGTTTGTGTTTCCCCCCTACTCTCTGCCACCAGACTTTCTGGTTCTTTGAGGCTGTAGACTATTTTAAACATCTTCATATTCCCAGTACCTTCATTCTGGTGTCCCAAATAGGCATTCCACACATGTCTAGATGAATGACAGAATGAAAATTCCATGATAACTGCAGAATACTCAGGAATTAGTATAGCTTCACTAGGCTTGGCCACTGGAGGGCAGTGAGTTACACTTTTCTGATACTGTGGTGAGTTAGCTGAAAGCTCCCTCTCCCCTAAGGCATGGAGGTGGAGCACCATCACTTACTCAACAAGTCTTGATGAGCACCCACACATGCAGGGCCCTGCTCTAGGCACTGGGGTTATGACAATAAACAAAGTAGACTAAAACCCTGCCTGCTACTTCTAGGTATTTATTCAAGGAAAATGAAGGCTTATAGCCCCAAAAGACATATACAAAAATATTGACAGCAACTTTATACAGGCAAAAAACTGGAAACAACCCTCATATCAATTAATATGAGAACAGATGCCTATACTATGGAACAGTACTCAGCAATAAATGAGAACGTACTGCTAAGTACGGCAACGTGGCAGAGTCTCAGAAACCATGAAACTGAACAAAAGAAACCAGATACCAAAAAAAGTATATGCTGTGTGATTCGCATTATATGGAGTTAAAAATATGTAAACCTTATCATGGCAGTAAAAATGAGAACAAAGTTTGCCTATGGTAGGAGATGGACTAAGAGTGGGTATGAGGAAACATTTCTGGGGTGATGGATATGTTCTCTATTTGGACAGGGGAATTTTTTTTCAAACCGTAGACATAAACATGTGTCAAGACTCATAGAACTGTGCACATAGGTGCAGTTTACTATGCATAATTCTACTTTTTTTTAAAAAAATCACTTTTTTTTTTTTTTTGAGACGGAGTCTCCCTCTGTCACCAGGCTGGAGTGCAGTGGTACAATCTCAGCTCACTGCAACCTCTGCCTCCCAGATTCAAGCAATTCTCCTGCCTCAACCTTCCAAGTAGCTGGGACTACAGGCACACGCCACCATGCTCGGCTAAAAAAAAAAAAAATCACTTTCTTAGTTTAATTTCTGGTGGACAGAAACAGACAGTCGACTGAAAAAAAAAGATATTTGTTAGATTGAGATAAGTGCTGTGGATAAAAACAAAGCAAGAAAGAGGGACAGGGATATGCCACACTGGCAAGTGTGGGAGCAGTTTAAACCCGGTGGTGAGCTACCTTCACACTGAGGAGATGACATTTGGGCAGAGTCCTGAAGGAGGTAAGGGAGTGAGCTGTGCAGTTAATTTTTAATAGTTAACACTCAAATTTTCAAAGAAAAGGTACTGTGGATCCCGTTGCCTTGTCTTGCTCCTGGGCTGTTGTGGATTGTGCTCGCCCTCCACGCACAGTCCTGGGGGCGGCACCCTCCAGCTTAGATCTGACTCCTTGCTCATAACATCAGCTCTCCCCAATCTGCTCTTCCCTGTCAGGCTAGACCAAATATGAAACTGGACAAACTTCATTATTGTCTCAAGAGGACATTCCTTTACTGCTTTTTAAAACTTAACCTTTATATTTAATTATACATTTAGAAAAGTGCATTTATCATACATGCACAGTTTAATGAATTTCCCCAAAATAACCAACACCCATATCAAGACATGGAACGTTTCTAGGACTTCAGAAGTCCCCTTGTGTTCCTCCTATCCCTAACCCATCCTCTCCTCCCCTGCCTCTGCAAAGGTAACTGCTTTACTGATTTCTAACACCCAGATTAGTTTTGCCTATTCCTAAGCCTTACCTAAATTGAATTATATAGTAAGAAGTTTCTACTTTAATGTTGTTGGTTTGGAGGGAATTAGGGAGTGGGCTTGATGCTGAATTTTTAGCAGCCACCCTATTTGGGACTCAAGCTGGCTCCTGGCCCCTGGCCCCATCTTCATAGATGAAGCAGCCTCCTATGTGATACGCGGCTGAGAAATATTGAGGTTCTTCCCAGCAATGTGTGAAGATAGCCCAGCTAGGGTGCTGCGATGCTTTCAGTGACACTTGAAGGCAGTGTGTGGATTTGGTGGGATGTCCAGTGCTGGATTTCTTGTCATTGCAGGAGACGAGTTCTCCAGGGGCAAGTTTTGGCTTGTTATTTCTGAGATTATAAGACTTTGCCTGTTCCTCTACCCTGGCAGTGAGCTGAGCAGCGTGTGGTGTACATGTGTTCTCTGCCCCTCATCTGACCCCAGGGATAAGTGAGAAATTGTAACCGAGGAGAAGAAGTTGAGGTAGCCACCATATTCAAGATAGTTTAGCCTACGTGAGTAGGCTCTGTGAACAGCTGACATTGGCACTGGGGGCCCTGAGCCTCCCAGGGCCTCTTCACATCCACAGCGTCTTAGTAACTTGCTGCACATCTCTGTGTAGTCTTTGGGCAGGTTCTAGAAGGTTAAGTATGTGCTGGACCTTGCCTCTCCTTTGCCTCCTCTTCCTTTGCCCCATAACTGGAATACTCAGTTTGGACCCATATAATCTGGGATCCTATAGCCAATTTTAGGAGGCTGACTTAACCAGCAGCAACTAATATTTGTTAAATAAAAGTAAAAGTAATACAGCAACCTAAGGAAAATAGCGAAAACTTGGTAGTACGTTGGTTTTTAAAATTAATTTTAAACAAGGACATCATGATACTTGTATACCGGGCTCTCCCACACTGAGCAGCCAGAGTTCATGTGTCATTTCAAGTTAATAGTCACTACCTGATTGACAGGCATAGTGTCAGAATGCCGTATGGTCAGCTAAGCAGCATCTTCAAAACAGCATATCTCCTCTGACAGTCAGAAACATGAACTGCCTCCCAGTGAGTCTCTTCTCTGTGGAAATCTCAGAATAAGCCTTTCCTCCAGCCATCTCACTGGAGTGGCCATCTCTCTCAGAGACCAGCTCCCCTGTCTTTGTCAGGTGGTTTGGCTCTTCCAGGTTAGCAAGTGGCCTCTCTGCCCTCTCTAAACTTACAGGTTTGCAGTGGTGTTATTGTCTCGGCTGCTGCCATCCTGTACTTGCTTGAAAATGTCAGATGCATAACACCCAACAATACGTTTATATATAGCACTTGAACCAGTTCAAAATTATTACATAGAAGTGATAAGATGAATTCTTGACACTTTTCTTAAAACGGTTTTTTTTCTGGATGAAATATTTGTTCCTGTTTAATGAGGTTCTTTAGATGTATGGTTGAAAATATTTTTTGCTTTTTCTCAGTTTACTTTTGTTATCAGAAAATATTATGCAAGGTGTTCTTAGAAGTCCAGTTAAAAAACAACAAGGATCTGAATCAGGTAACCAGAAGCTTTGGAAAATGGAAAGGCCATCTGCAGCTGAGGCGTTGGAGCCTCGTGGTCTGGCTGGTCAGGGTGAATCATGCTTGCCCACCAGATCACATCTAGAAATTGCCCTGAGATCACAGATGATTCCTGGGAAATGCCTAGAGCAGTGAATAGACAAGTTAGTTTTGTCAGTTTAGGCAAAACCAGTTCTTCCTAAAGCTGTCAGGGAATTTTTGAGGCATATATTAAGCTGATTTTTTAGGACTGGGGCTCAGAGTTCCCGGAAAAAAATAAAACAGTTGACTGGAGCCATCACTCAAGTACATTTCATCAGCTAATAAATGGGCATGTTCTTTGTCAGGCCCAGAGTGGGCAATTTGATTTTTATAAAGAGCTTCTGGGTTTCCTCCTTTTGGATGCCTTGCCTCTTAAAATAGCCATAAAATAGCCCTTAAAATCTCATTTCCTCCCATCTGAGTCCTGGCTACTGTATGCTCTGTCATGACAACCAAAGATGCTGCCCTGACTCGAGACTACACTGCTGGCGTGGTTTCCCATTTCAGCTTCAATTATATATTGAATTTCCTCAAGTGGACGCTTAATGATCCTTCTGAACAGATTGTTTACGCTGAATGAAGCCCTTCAGAGAGCATTTGCTCCTCCCTTTCTCCGCTGCTTTTTGCTGGTGCACTCAGCTCACAGTTTCTGACTAAATGTTTGAATTTTATCCTCCCAGCAGGCAAAAAAATAGAACTAAACCTTCCCTCCCACTCTCTGCAGTGCTGGGGAACTGTCTCACTGGCTGTGAAAACAAAGGGCTAGTGGGCAGACAACAGCCCCCAATTCAGGGCCCCAAAATAGGGTTCAGCACCTTGTCTGTTGTTCCTTTGCTCCCTAGATGGCTACAGGTTTGGAGTTGGTACAGTTACTGAGCATGGCACCTTACCAACTTATGACCTCATGTTGTTGATCAGGTTTTCCTCCTTAAGATGAAAAGCAAAAGAGAGAACTTTGAAAATTAATTTATTTTTAGGGTGTGTTTTGGGATGATAGGTATATCAGTTAGGATTAAATTTGGCTGTGAATAACAGAGATCCAGAGTATCAGTGCTGGCTGGGTACGGTGGCTCACACCTGTAATTTTAGCACTCTAGGAGGCTTAGGTGGGAGGATCACTTAAACCCAGGAGTTCAAGACCAGCCTGGGCAATATAGTAAGATCTTGTCTCTTAAGAAAAAAAAAAAAAAGACAGTGCCAGTGGCTTACATAAGATAGAAGTGTATTTGTCCCTTTGGTAACAATAATAAGTATGCCAGCTAACTTTTATGTAATGCTTATTTTATGCCAGGCACTGTTGTTAGCACTTTTCATATATTAACTAACATATTTAATCCATAAAATATCCTATGACACTGGGACTGATGTTACCGCTTTAACAGATGAGGAATTGAGACACAGAAGGTAAAGTCATTTGTGCAAAGTCACATAGCTAATGAGTGACAGAGCCAGGACTTGAGCTCTGTAGTCTGGCTCCAGAGTCTGCTTTTAGCAGACAATATGCTTGCTATTCTGTCTGACAAAAAGCCACAGGTCACCAGGGCTGATATGACAGCAATGCTCCTATTGCCCCCAGGAACCGGGGCTTTTGCTCTCTTTATACCCTGCCATGTGTGGTTTCCAATTCTGCTTGTATTTGCATTGTAATGCAATGTTCTGGAATCCTCAAATGCCCAAGTTGGAAAAGACCCTTCAATTTATTATGGAGCTCTGGATCTTCCTTTGGGAAATATGTATGAGGAATGGGGGTAGTTTTTGTCTCGATCCTTCCTTGTGGGTTTCACTTTTTTCTTATAACCCTATTATAAAGAAGGAGCTGCTGCCTAGCATGGATTAGAAGTCATGCTCATGAATAGGGAAAGGGCTCTCCTTCTCTGTGCACTGTTGTGAGGCTGGCCTTGGTTCAGAAGAGTCTGCCTGAGCCTGTGACCCAGAGCAGCTCTTAAAGGAGACAATTCCTTGGGGCATTGTTTATGGTCGTGAGAGTTGGAGCCAACCTGGGTCTCCATCTCCAGGGGAATGGATAAAGTGTGATGGAGGTACATCATGCAGCAATGAACTAGAGGTATGTACAGGAACTCAGACCTTAGAACATGAAGCAAAAAGTCAAAGGAAGATCCTGAGCTGGGTTTTACAGCCCAATATAATTTAACTAAATTAATTAATATATAATATTAAAATATAAAACATGTAAAATATTAGGTAAAATAATGAAAACTTTTTTGTTGTCTTTCTTTCTTTCTTTCTTTCTTTCTTTCTTTCTTTTTTTCTTTCTTTTTTTTAATTTGAGACAGAGTTTTGCTCTTGTTGCCCAGGCTGAAGTGCAGTGGTGAGATCTCAGCTTACCGCAACCTCCGCCTCCCAGGTTCAAGCAATTTTCCTGCCTCAGCCTCCTGAGTAGCTGAGATTACAGGCATGCGCCACCACACCGGCTAATTTTGTGTTTTTAGTAGAGACAGGGTTTCTCCAGGTTGGCCAGGCTGGTCTTGAACTCTCAACCTTAGGTGATCCACCTGCCTTGGCCTCCCAAAGTGCTGGGATTACAGACGTGAGCCACCATGCCCAGCCTAAAATATTAAAATAATATATAAATATATATTATAAAATATATAAAATTATATTTATATAATTTTTATTTTTATATAATTATGTTTAAATATAGGTTAAATATAATTTTAGATATAATTATATTTTAATATAGCTTTATATATCTATTTACATAGATATACAAACATATTTAAATATATATATATATATACACTTACATATATAAAAAACACTACATAGTAAATGTTTAAGTTAGGAATAAAAGAAAAATGATATCTCTTGGAAGAGTTTTTTCTAATGTGATTTCTCAGCTGGGCACAATGGCTCACACCTGTAATCCTAGCACTTTGGGGCAGGTGGATCATCTGAGGTCAGGAGGTTGAGAACAGCCTGGCCAACAAGGTGAAACCTGGTCTCTACTGAAAATACAAAATTAGCTGGGCCTACTGGCTCACACCTATAATCCTAGCTACTTGGGAGGCTAAGGTAGGAGAATCACTTGAACCTGGGAGGCGGAGGCTGCAGTGAGCTGAGATTGCGCCATTGCACTCCAACCTAGGTGACAAAAGCAAAACTCTGTCTCAAAAAGAAAAGTAAAATGTGATTTCTCTGGCCTGGCATGGTGGCTCACATCTGTAATCCCAGCACTTTGGGGAGGCTGAGGTGGGCGGATCACCTGAGGTCAGGAGTTCAAGACCAGCCTGGCCAACATGGTGAAACCCCATCTCTACTAAAAATACAAAAATTAGCTGGGCATGGTTGCAGGTGTCTGTAATCCCAGCTACTCGGGAGGCTGATGCAGGAGAATCACTTGAACCCAGGAGGCAGAAGTTGCAGTGAGCCGAGGTCGCTCCTTGGCACTCCAGCCTAGCGGACAAGAGGGAGACTGAGTCTTTAAAAACAAAAAAAAGTGATTTCTCAAATTGACCTTTATACGCTATCTAGATTTTTAGTTTCTGCCAGCTTAGTGTTTTGTAAAATATTCTTTTTTTTTTTTTTTTTTTTTTTTTTTGGTGATAAAAGGCAAATGTAGTCAACTGTAGCTCTTTTTTTTCCTAAAATACTGTGCATTTTTTTCCTGACTATAAAAATTATGCTTATTATAGAAATTTTGAAAAGTCCAATAAAGCTTTAAGAAAATAAAATCCTTTATTCAAGAATAAATACTGTGAAACTTGTAATATTTTCTTTCCTCTGTGCTTATATAAACACATAAATATTGTATATACATTAGTTGAAAGTATGCCATAAATAATTTTTCCTCTCTTTTCTCCTTAGTACTGTGACATGCTTTTTCATGTCATTACAAGTTCGTAATAAACATCATCTAAGATAGCCATATTGTGCCTACTGTGTGCCAGACACTGTAGTTAGCACTTTATAAACTGCAGCTGGCCTTCAAGTTGGATTTTTAGGTTATTCCTAGAGTCATGGCTTTTCTGATGAAGCACCCCACCCTTCTCAAGAAGGTTTTTCTTTTTTTTTCAGCCTTTGATATTCATTTTTAAAATAGCTCTTTAGGCCAGGTATGGTGGCTCACACCTATAATCACAGCACTTTGGGAAGTTGAGGTCAGGAGTTTGAGACCAGCCTGGCCAACATGATGAAACCCTGTCTCTACTAAAAATACAAAAATTAGCCAGGCGTGATGGCAGGCACCTGTAGTCCCAGCTACTCGGGAGGCTGAGGCAGGAGAATTCCTGGAACCCTGGAGGCGGAGGTTGCAGTGAGCCGCCATCATGCCATTGCACTCCAGCCAGGGCAACGACAACACTGAGACTCCATCTCAAAAAAACAAAAACAAAAACAGCTCTTTAAACAGGATGAAAATCTGAGAGTTGTTATATGTTACCTTGAAGAGGTTCAGATGTAATCCCAGCACTTTGTGAAGCTGAGGTGTGAGGATAACTTGAGTGTAGGAGTTTGAGACCAGCCTGGGAAACATGGCAAAAAATTAGCTGGGTGTGGTTGTGTGCACCTGTAGTCCCAGCTACACTTGGGAGGCTGAGGTAGGAGGATCATCTGAGCCTGGGAAGTTAAGGCTGAAGTGAGCCAAGATCATGCCGCTGCACTCCAGCCTGGGCGTCAGAGTGAGACCCTGTCTCAAAAAGAAAGAAAGAAAAAAAAAAAGGCTAGATACATTTTTTCTTATGCCTGTATCTCTGTAGCACAAGGGATTGCAGTGAACATCCTGTTTCCAGAATAGGGGTTGCGTGTGAGGAGAAAAGTTGTCTGGTGGAGAACTCAAAGTCTGATTGTTTCTGTGTGTGGCCTCTGACAGGCATACAGGGCCTTTCTTGTTGAGCAAGCACAGCACTTCTTACTACTTCACCTCTCTGTGACAGGAAGGGGGAGCTAAACACAGTCTAGGAAGGACACGTCACACGGCCTTTTTCTTCTTCTGGTTTCTGGAAGGCTGCTTATGTTTTCCTCATTTGCATCTCAGATGAGACAGATTCTCACTCCTGTTACTCAGTGGGAGATTTCCATGAGAAGCTAACAGATAGTCCTCTCCAAAGAGGTCTCATGGCTAGATAAGCTTGGGAAATGCTGGATAAACAAAGTTTAGCAGATTTACTGAATGCAAAATTTCCAATAACTTCTCAGACCCTTTTGTGTGCTGTGATCTTTAACAGTCTCCAAGATGAGAATATCTAATGCAACATTTCTCAACCATATGTGTCTGTGGAACCCCCCCCTTTTTTTTTTTGAGTGTCCTGTAGGATTGATATTTTGTAGAACTCCCCATCTTGAGAAATACCATCTTGTTGGAATTAAGTCCTAGAAGCACTCACAGGCTTGACTCATCTTCCTTCACATGCATAACTTCTCCTCTGAGTGGCAAGACTGTGGGTCTGCCGTATCAGAACTTGGGAATTCCATCTTTCAAATGAACTGTGGGGGCTTTCTGATCCCAGCTGTTCTCTCTACATATGAGTACGAGTGTGCTAGGCAGCTCACTAAGCTGAAATCAAAGAAATTTTCCAGGCCATCTCCAGGGAGCTGAGTATAATTCATTGAACATGAGACCTGAAGTACCATTTTCTAAAACTGAACGAACAAATGCCAAAGAAGAGAAAGATATGTTGGACACGATGGGACTAGCATGAGAAATGGCCTGTCCAGTGTTGTAACGAGATCCTCAAGAACTTCCCTGGGACACATTTGTCCACCTGACGCAGGGAGTAGAGGGGCAGACCCTCGCTCCTTGACATCAGGTTAGCCTGGTCCTCACTTGGCCTTAAAGACCCCGTTGAAGACACTAGAATCTATCTCTCTCTCTCCATTTTTAGATAAGACCTCTGGACTCTCTTCACCTTTTGTTTTACAGAAGAGGATGTGGAGAACTTTGATGTGACTAACTTGTCTCAAGACATGCTGCGAAGCATTGAGGCTGACAGCTTTTGGTGCATGAGCAAGCTGCTAGATGGAATCCAGGTGAGCTGCTTCTGCCCTTGTGGGAACGTGTGGGTCCAGGGGCTCCCAGCAGGCATTTGGTTTCCTTATTGCCCTTCTGTATCAGGCAGGCCCACCCACCATATCTCCTCCTTCTTTTGGTCCATCTCAGTCCTCCTTCATTAGCTTTACAGCTTTCAAAACAGCAGTGGGGGTCAGGCACGGTGGCTCATGCCTGTAATCTCAACACTTTGGGAGGCCAAGACTGGAAGATCGCTTGAGCTCAGGAGTTCAAGAGCAGCCTGGGCAACATAGAGAGACCTCCGTCTCTACAAAAAATTTAAAAATTAGCCAGGCATGGTAGTGTGGGCCTACAGTACCAAGTCCTCGGTGGGCTAAGGTGGGATGATTGCTTGAGCCTAGGAGGTCAAAGCTGTAGTGGGCAATAGACTAAGAACCTATCTCAAAAAAAAAAAAAAAAAAAAAACCAACAGTGATGGTGTAGTGTCCCTTGGAGCCTGAAGAAATCTCCATGTTGCCTTGGCTTTGTCATTGGAGTAGGCTGCTCCTTTCTGCTGCACACCTCAAGGATGTGGGCTTGCTTCCACAATGCAGGGCTCCCTTGGGCTTTCCCCCTTTTCTGTTGTTCTGTATATTCCCTTGTTTCCCAAAACACTCTCACTGGCCATTGGTACTAGCTTTGGAAAACAGACTAAACTTTTAAACATGTTTCAGTGAACATCAGTTGATAGCACAACTGTTTAGAGTCTATGTTCATCCCTGGCTGTATGTCATTCACAGGATAACTACACCTTTGCACAACCAGGGATCCAGAAGAAGGTGAAGGCGCTGGAAGAGCTTGTCAGCCGGATTGATGGTAGGTTCAGAGGGAGAAGAGTTCTCCAGCAATAGCACAGTTGATTCTGATATGAGCCGGTTATACTTGTGGGTCCTCTCCTCAGCTGTCTTCCTAGCGATGATCCTTTCCAGTGCACGCAGTGCTGCTGGCAGCACCAGCATCCTTCACACATCTCAGCAAGAAGGCGAGGTGAGAACTCTGCTGTTATCTGAAGTTCTTCTTTCCCCTTGGTTTCTTATCACCAAGCTCTATCAGTTCTCCTTCAGCAGCTCTCCTCAGTTCACCCCTTCCCCATTTCCGCAGCCACAGCTCTAGTCCAGCTTCCTTCTCAAAAGACTTGCCTCCTCCATACTCTTCTCTCCTAAACTATCACACAACTGCATCTTTCTGCAGCTCTGTTCTTGCCACGTCCCTCTTCTGTTCCGAAGCCTCCTGTGGCTCCCTGTTGCCTTCAGCTTCCAGCCTTTGGTCTGGCCTTGTCCTTCATATTGTGATGTAACTCAGAACTCTGGGCTTGACATGGGTTCCTCAGGCCTGGCCAGCAGGACTTTCCACAGCTTCCTAGGTCTTGTGTAGGGTGAGGAAATTGAGATATGCCTCTTGCTAAGGCAGATGTCTTTGAGGAACAGCAGCTTTACAGGAATTCCTCAGCTTTCGCCTAGAGTCATAGAATGTTAGAAGTGAAGGACAACTCAGGAAGCTTTGCTGTTGACTGATGAAGAAACTGAGTCCCAGGGAGAGAAGTCACTGGGATCTCTAACACTAGTTAAGTTGTAGTAGTCCCGTAGGACTCGACCTGTCCTGACACCAGCTAACAAATGTTATTCCCAGGCTCTCCTTTGGATTTTCTGCTTCACCCAAGCAAAGCCTTTCTCCCCTACCTGCTGCCCACCCCTGCCCCCCAACATTGTATATCTTTCTTCTTTCCCAGGTTCTCTTTTCATGAAAACCTTCCTTGAGTTGTTCCACTCACTCTATTTTATGACTTAGCATTCAGTCTTCTGAGCCCATTTGTTTTTTCAGTTATTTCCCATATGTCACATGTAGAATGTTTTTTTCCGCTGTGCCTTATCACCCTGGCCCAGCTGTTAGCCCTCATGGTGGGGCCCTCGTTCAGGTCTCTGACATCCCTCACCCAGAGCCTAGCACAGGGTGTATGCTGCCCTCTTCTGGGGGATAAGCTGGCTGCCAGAGGCTGGTCATCAATCAGGTTCCAAAGGGCAGATGCTATGGTTTCTGCCACTGTCTGCCCTATTCTTATTTTTTCTGCCCTTACAAATACATGATACATAAAGGCATAGTACTTTGGAATAGTGGATTTTAAAATATATATATGTTGGGTGTTTCTTTGCATTGTAGAAGTAATACTTCCTCATTACAAAAATGTAAACAGGCTGGATATGGTGACTCATACCTGTAATCCCAGCACGTTGGGAGGCCGAGGCAGGAGGATTGCTTGAGCCCAGGAGTTCAAGACCAGCCTGGGCAACATGGTGAGACCCTGTCTCTACAAAAAATTTAAAAAGTAGCTGGGCATGGTGGCACATTCCTGTCCCAGCTACTCAGGAGGCTGAGTAGCTGAGATGGAAGGATCATTCAAGCCCAGAAGGTCAAGGCTACAGTAAGCCAAGATCATACCACTGTACTCCAGCCAGGGTGATAAGGTAGGAATCCTCCCTCTCCTTAAATTCTTCTCCCCAGAAATAACTGTTGTTTTTTTGAGGTGGAGTCTTGCTCTGTCACCCAGGCTGGAGTGCAGTGGTCTGATCTTGGCTCACTACAGCCTTGACCTCCTGGCTCAAAGGATCTTCCCACCTCAGCCTCCTGAGTTGCTGGAACCATAGGTGTAGCTGGGATTACAGATGTGCACCATCACGCCTGGCTAATTTTTGTATTTTTAGTAGAGACGGGGCTTTGCCGTGTTGTCGAGACTGGTCTTGAGCTCCTGGGTTCAACAATCCGCCCACCTCAGCCTCCCAAAGTGCTGGGATTACAGGCATGAGCCATGGCACCTGGCCACAATCAATGTTAATAGTTCTTCTTTAAGAATTGTTTGAAATATTTACTGCATGCCAGGTGCCACTGTAAGCACTTTACTTGTGTTTTCTCATTTATCTTCTCTAAAACCCTCTGAGGTGTGAATGATTGTCGGCATTTTATAGCTTAGGAAACTGAGGACAGTGATTTTAGAAAACAATCCCATTAAGCATTATTTGGAGAGCTGTCATGTGGAACAGCAATCAGGTTTGTTTGGGCTTGCCTGAGAATACCACACGAACACCAAGGGGTGGGAGTGAGGAGGCAGCTGGTTTTGTTGAATATGGCGAAGCGCTTTCTGGCGAATCATTTCATACATCAGTGGAAGAGGCTGCCCTTGAGTGGAGTTTGTGAGCCCCTCTCCCTGGGAGTGTTCACGTCCCTGCTGGCTGGCCATCTGTCGGGGATGCTGAAGAGGAGTTCCTCGCCAGTAGGAGGGTGGCCAAGGTGACCTCCAAGGCTCTTTTCCATTCTGTCTCCTTCTCTGCTGAGTACTAAGGTCGAGCAGCCAAGTGAACCTCATAACCTCTGCTTTGTGGCCAGAGCGGCCCCACGAAGGAGGCGGGGCTCTTAGAACATCTCTGTCGGATATTAAAGTAGTTCTGTCTGCTGGGCTGAGTTAACCATGCAGAGTTGCTGTGAGATGATGAAATCAAACATAAAGACACCTATGTGCCCCCTCTGTGTCTGCTTACCTATGGGGAGGGGGCAGTAGAAGTGAGAGCTGCTGTTTTGGCTCCTGTGGCCCTTTCAGGGTCCAGTCCCCTAGGCTGATGATCCCCAATGATGCTTTGTGTTTCAGAACAGGTACATAATCACTTCAGGAGGTACGAGGTGGAATACCTGCAGTTTGCCTTCCGCTGGATGAACAACCTGCTTATGCGGGAGCTTCCTCTTCGCTGCACCATCCGCCTGTGGGACACGTATCAGGTAGGAGGGATTCTCCGGCATCTCTGTGCCAGGCTGTCCCTGAGGTGCCCAGCTCCCTGCTCTGTTGTAGAGCGTAGCTGCTTAGAAGTTCCCCTTTTCCCCTTTTCTACTTCCATGTCTGCCTTAGCCTCAGGGCAGGGCCTTTGCTGAGTCTCTTCAGAACTCTATCTGCCCAACCATGAAAGAGTTTCCCTCCTCCCAGAAGTAGTGGAACTGAGAGGACCAGAACTGAATCCTTGTCAGGGCTGGGAGACCTAACTCTGTTTTTTTGCTTCCCAGTCGGAACCTGAAGGGTTCTCCCACTTTCATCTCTACGTGTGTGCAGCCTTCTTGATCAAGTGGAGGAAAGAGATCTTAGATGAGGAAGACTTTCAGGTGAGCGGTCAAGAGCTCAGCGTGGGCAGGGAATGAACATTAGAATGGGTGTTTGCCCCTCAGTGGGCAGCACAGACAGAAAGTGCCACAGCAGGTACCTGGCTGGGAGTAGGAAGGGAGAAGGGGTGCTGGGAAGGCGTCATCCCTCTTAGTTGGCAGGAAGTCACTGGAGCCCAGAGTTCTTCAGTGTGAGAAAGGTCTTTGTGCCAGAATGGCTGAAAAGTGACTGGGCAGGCCTAAGAGATCTTTCAGGCACTTACTGACAAGCATTTATTAAATGCTTGCCACATGCCAGGCACTGTGAAAGACAAAGGCTGTGTCAGGAAGTGAAACAGAGAGAGGTGTCTGTTCTCACAAAGCTTACCTACTCTGATAGTTGTGGGGAGACATACAGTAAACAACATCGTAGTAAATAGTAAATATAAAAGAATGTGAAGGTGCTAAGAAATACTTTTTTTTTGAAAGTAGAGCAGGGTAAAGTTTTTATTAGGTGGTAGAGAAGGGACAATTGCAATTTTGAATAAAGTAGTCGGGATAGGTTCACTGACATCTGAGCAAAGACCTGGGGAAGGTGAAGGAGCGAGCCACGTGGACATCTGCAGGAAGGGTGTCTAGGCAGAAGAAACAGCCAGTGCGAGGGCCTCAGGCAGCAGCATGCCTGAGCTGTTGAAGGAATCATCACAGTCACCACTGTGGCCTGGAGCAGAGTGATCCAGGGGAAGAGGAGGAAGAGGCGAGGTCAGAGGAGTCACAGGGACCCAGATCACAGAGGACTTTGTGGCCACTATTAAGAACTTTGGCTTGTACTCTGAGTGGAAGAGGAGCTCTAAGAGAGTCATGAGCAGAGGGCAGTGGCACAATCTGACTTATGTTTCAATAGGGCCACCTGGCTTCTATGTAGACTGTAGGTGTGGGCAAGAGTGGAAGCAGAGAGACTGCCCAGGATGCTACTGTAGTCCTCCAGATGAGACATGCAGGTGGTGGACCTGGATGCTGACAGTGGAGGTGTGAGGGGCCAGATTTTGGATTTATTTAGTAAGTAGAGCCAACAAGTTTCCTGTTGAATTGGGTGTAGAGTACAACAGAAAGGGTGAGTCTGGATGACTTTACAGTTTATGGAGAAGGCTACAGGGGGATAGCCAGAGTCCAGTTCCAGGCATACTAGATTTAAAGTGCCATTAGATGTCTAAATGGAGAAGCAGACTAGGCAAATACACCTTGAATCTGCAGTTTGAAAAAGAGATCTGGACTGGACCTATAATAAATTTAGGAGCTTTTGCCTAGATGCCACTTAAAGCCAGCACACTGGATGAGATCCCTAAGGAAGTAAGGACGGACAGAGAAGGCGACCAGGGTCCCAGCCCTGACACACTCTTACATGACTACACGAAGAGGTCAGGGAGCAGAGGAGGCTGAGAGGGGATGACCAGCGAGAGTCCAGCCTCCGGGAACCCCTGGGTGGGGGTGCTTCAGAATCCCTATATAGAAAACTCAAGAAAGGCCTATCTTAGGTGGTGGATGGGCTAGGAGCTGTTCCAGGGTCAGGGAAATAAGGATTGAGGAGAGAGATTTTCAGGCTCTGCAGAGAGAATCACTGGGGTGAGGGGAAGGGGTGTATTGTTTTTATGCTTTGCATGTTTCTGAACTGAGGGTTTTTTTGGTTTGTTTTTAATAGGTATATACTTCTTTTAAAAACAGAGGGAAAAGCCAGACAAAGTTGAATGCTTTTCTCAGTTCTAACTCATAACATAGATGCTCTCAAAAGTGGCAGCATCTCCACGTGATCCCTGAGCATTACCACTCTGTGACTGGTGTTAGGTGGCCAAAAAAAAACACAACAGAAGCATGTTCAACAGATAGATGGAAAGACAGGACCCAGCTCGCCCAAGTAAGGGCTTTGGAAGACAAAGGAGAGTGGATGTGTGGACCTCTGTGAGGCCATTGTGCCCAGGCTGCAGGCCGCTGATTAAGAACCGTTGCTTCTTCCAGTGAGCAGCATGTGTGGCATCCTAGGGTAAATGAGGACAAGCGGCTGGAATGGCTGTGTGCTGGGATGAGCTATCCATTTTGTTAATGTGGTTGAGGTGGAGCAGGATAGCAACAGCATGAAGTTTAATTTAGTTATCATGAGCCAGGCTCAGAGCTTTGCCAGATGTGATAAAAGTGCTTCCCAGATCAGCTCAGGGAGGTGGAGACAATTCCTGGAATGGCTTTTAGCAGTTCACAATATCGACAGAACAGAGGACAATACTCTGTGACTTTACGGCTATGTTAATCTTAGAGATGTTCTTTACCGGGTAGCATTTTCAGTTATCTGGGAAGTCTGAGGTCTTTGGCAGTACCCAACAGAACAGCGCTGGGGCTGTCGTCTGCTGCCGTATTAACACCTCGATTAATCCTGTTCACGCAGGAGTCTCACGTCTTTCTTTTAGACAAAATAAAATAGGCAATTAAACTGGATTAGGTGAAAAGTTCCTCCCACCCCCACAGTTCTGAAATTCTATGAATGATAAAAGAAGAAAATGTACCTGGCTGTTAGGCTACACAGGCAGTGCCCTTTAGAAGACAGAATCATAGCAGAGGTGTGAGGAACAAGCGTACGAAGCATTGTGTAAGGTTGTGAACTATTGGGTGTGACCTTTGCGGAGAAAGTAGGCACGTGAATCCTAACTGCTGAAGGGGGGCTTATAGTGAAATCACTGTGAAGGAAGCTCTGTAGATGAATACAGGTATTGTAAAAAACCAAACATGCCTAGCCTAGGAGAGAAGTTTTAGGGCTAAAAGCCACACTAAGTGACTCAAAGAAAACCCAGGTATAGTGGTTACAGAAATAAAAGTGGTAGTTGCAGCAGTTTTAGCAGTGGTTGCACTTCAAGAACAGGGAAAAAGAGCCAGATATAAGGGGAGCAAGTAAGGGGTTCAGAGAGGAAGCAGATCTCTTCCTGTCAAGGTTGGAGACTGTGCAAAATAGTATGGTGGTTAAACCATGGTCTTTGGAGCCAGACTGCCTGGGGTCAGATACCAGCTCTCCCACTTCCCTAAACATGCAGCTGTAAGTAACTTGTCTCTCTGTGCTTCCGTTTTCTTATCTATAAATGGGGCAATAGTAGCTACCTCCTTGGGCTATGATGAGATTAAAGAAACAAATACATGTGAGGCAGTTAGAATGATGTACTTGACGTATAGTCCTCAAAACAGTGACTTTATTATCACTAATATTAATACTGCCTTTAGTGTATTCCCGAGTCCTGGAAGCAATGAGGTGAGTTTAGAAACCCACTTTTTAAATTAAGTGGTTTTTAACATAATGAGTAAGCCATACTAAGTTCATAGTGGGGGAAACTGCTGAGCTGGATGAGGAAACTGGGATGGAGAGAAGCATCAGAATACTCAGGGGCAAAGGGCAGGGTCCCACTGTGGCAAAAGCCCCCAGCAGGAAGGGTGCATGCATGCTTCTCCCTGGGAAAGCAGTTGTCTAGGGCCACTGCCTGGCAGAGGGGACCAAAAACTGACAAAGGAGGATCACACGGAGAGGTTTCCTTCGTGAGACCGCTGGGCAAAGGAACCTGAGGCACATTTGCAGTAGTACCCTGGGAGCAGAATGGCTGGATCTTCTGGGGCCAATGAGCTGCTTGAATTGAGAGCTGCCGGCAGAGCTGAGCCAAAGCCTCTTTTTGTGGTAGGAAGGGACTCTCAACAATTCCTGCCCTCAGCCTTGGCTAGTGTAATAGAATTGTAATAATAATGTTAGGTTGGCCAGGTGCAGTGACTCATGCCTGTAATCCTGGCACTTTGGGAGGCCGAGGTCGGGGGGATCACGAGGTCAGGAGATAGAGACCATCAGTCTCCTGGCTAACATGGTGAAACCCTATCTCTATTATAAATACAAAAAATTAGCTGGGCGTGGTGGCACACACCTGTGGTCCCAGCTACTTGGGAGGCTGAGGCAGGAGAATCGCTTGAACAGAGGAGGCAGAGGTTGCAGTGAGCTTAGATCGCGCCGCTGTACTCCAGCCTGGGTGACAGAGTGAGACTCTGTCTCAAAAAAAAAAAAAAAAAGATGTTAAATTGAATCACACACAATTGTTTTTGTAGATCAAAATGGTTGAATACTGGCAATTTCGTAAGGCTCAATCTAATAGCAGCTAATTCTTAGCACTTTTAATATACAGGCACTATTCTAAATGTTTGCCTGTGTTAATTCATTTCATCCTTGCTGCAATCCTACAAGGTAGGCTGTAATACCACCGTTTTACAAATGGGGAAACCGAGTCACAGCAAGATTAAGTAACTAGGCCAAGCTCACCCGAGTGAGTAGTAGAGGCCTGCAATCCACTCTCTGAACCACTGTGTTTTGCTGCCTGTCAGACCCAGGCCTGCCAGGTGCTTCCTGGAGCTCTTGAGATAAACTCACTTGGTGGCTGTTCCCAGGCAAGGATCTGCTTATGTTTCCACCTCCCCTCAAGATTTATTCTTCCCCATCTCTCCCCCTGCACTGGAGGTTGCTAGCAGGCTTTCTCTTCACAAAGAAACATTTAGCAAAAACAACAAAAAATTGTTGTTTTAAAACTGAAAAAGAATTCCTCCCAAGGTCTGCCTTGTGACCTCCTCCTATTCTGGCTCCTAGGTTTCTCTCCTTCCACTGCCAGAATGATCTATGACCTCCTGCTGCCCTTTCATGCTCTCCCCCCATGTGGCCTGAAATCAGCTCACACACATCCCTGGGGGAAGCAGAGGTTCTAATGCTCCAGGGCGGACTGCAGCAGGGAGTCCCCAGGGCTGGTGCAGGTTATGGGTGAAGAGCAGCTCTGGGCCTGTCCGTGAAGCCCTAGAACCCCACTGGGCCCTGGTGGAGCTCTTAGGCTTCGGTTAGATCAGTGGCTGGGGAGGCCATGTTGACTGGGGAGGAACACGAGTCTTCTGAGACACAGGACGTGTTCTCTGTTTTCATCTGGGTGGTGATTACTTGGGTGTGTACTTATGTAAAAAGTCATCACGGTGCATGCTTAAGATTTATGTCATGAGTCCACTGTCAAAAGGTTGGGAGGAAAGTAAACGATGGAGACAATGTAAGAGCGCTCAAATCTACCTACCAAATAGACAATCGGTTATGTAAAAATGACCCACATCAAAATGGGTAGAAGACATCCACCCATTTAGATGTGGGTCTTTTTTTTTTTTTTTTGAGATGGAGTCTCACCCACGCTGGAGGCAGTGGCGTGATCTCAGCTCACTACAACTTCCACCTCCCTGGTTCAAGCGATTCCCCTGCCTCCACCTCCTGAGTAGCTGGGATTACAGGTGTGCACCACCACATCCAGCTAATTTCTGTATTTTTAGTAGAGACAGAGTTTCACCATGTTGGTTAAGCTGGTCTCAAACTCCTGACCTCGTGATCCACCCGCCTTGGCCTCCCAAAGTGCTGAGATTACAGATGTGAGCCACCGCACCCAGCCTGCTGATGTAGGTCATTTTTACATAGTCACAATTCATTACCACCATGTACAGTTATGCATACCAAGGAAGTAAATGGAGCTTCTGTTACCCAACTGTGAGCCTGAAGAGGACTATATCTGCCCAGAGGATAAGGCCATCTATCAGTTGCCACTGTGATCCTAGAAAACGGAAGTAAGAGGCACGGTGGCTCATGCCTGTAATCCCAGTACTTTGGGAGGCTGAGGTGGGCAGATCACCTGAGATCAGGATTTCAAGACCTGATCAACAGCCTGGCCAACATGGTGAAACCTCGTCTCTACCGAAAACACAAAATTAGCCAGGTGTGATGGCGTGCGCCTGTAATCCCAGCTACTCGGGAGGCTGAGGCAGGAGAATTGCTTGAACCTGGGAGGCGGAGATTGCAGTGAGCTGAGATTGCACTACTGCACTCCAGCCAGGGCAGCAAAGTGAGACTCTTGTCTCAGAAAAAGAAAAAGGAAGTAAGCAAAGGGAACTTTTTGGGGAACAAGGCTGGAGCCTGTGAGTGCTGAGAGGCCTGCCATCCCCACAGGTGTTTGTAATAAAAACATGTTTTTATTCACAACACCCATTGGCAGAATATGTCATCAAGGCAGGGTGCAGACTTCAGACATGGGGAAGACTTCTCAAAGCAGGTTAATGTCAAACATGGGGAGAGTTTGACTGGTTGGGTGAGCTCTGAGTGAGGAAAGCCATGACGAGCCCTCTGTGGTCAGTGCAACACCACACAGTTACAACCCAAAACCAAGGGGTTAACGACGGGGAGCAGGGGAACACCTCCAAAAATCAAAAATTCACTGTGCATGTAGATGAGCCTGAGCTGTGCCCAATTATGGGCACTTAGATGAGCAGCAGGCAGAAAATCTGTATAGAATAAGGCAACCCATAGGAGGCCTGGAAACTGACTCTAGGATAATATTTCTATGAAGAGTATGTGCCTGAGTCAGAGGGGACAGGCGCCTGAGCAAACACCTGGTCATTCTATTCTAAAAAGTCACCTTGGGAAAAGCAGCAGCAGTGAAGCCCAGAAGAACGTGGGAGCCCAGGAAGATGTCGGCAGGTGCCAGCAAGGCCTCAGAGGGCTCAGAACGGAATTTGAGAAGTGCCATGCAGGGCACTCTAAGGACTAAATAATCCGTTTCTTTAAATACATAAAAAGAGGCAAGGTGCAGCAGCTCACGCCTGTAATCCCAGCACTTTGGGAGACTGAGTCGGGAGAATCGCTTGAGCCTAAGAGTTTGAGACCACCCTGGGCAACATAGGGAGACTCTGTCTGTAAAATAATGTTTAAAAATTAGCCAGGCATGGTGGTGCACACCTGTAGTCCCAGCTACTTGGGAAGGTTGTGTGGGAAGATCACTTGAGCTAGGGAAGTCAAGGCTGCAGTGAGCCATGAGTAGACAGCAGAGTGAGTCTCGAGTGAATAAGTGAGTGAGTGAGTGAGTGAGTGAGTGAAATGACAAAGGGATCAGCTGGAAGAAAACCTGGGAGAGATTCCCACTCTGAAGGTTCCTTTTGTAGGAGACAGGTCAGGGTTATTAAACAGTGCTAAGCCCATGTGATGTTCCAGACCTAAATTATAAACTAAATGTAAATAAATCCCTTGAAGCAGATGGCATCCACCCACCACTTCTGCAGGAACTCAAGGGTGTAACTGTGCAACATTGCCCAAATGGGGGCCCTGTCTTTACAGACATTTGGTAGAGTGCCAGTTTGAGTCCTGCACACAAGGGTTCAGAGGGAACCCTGAGAACTGAAGATCTCTCTGCCCAAAACAAGCTGTTGTGAGAAAGGGCACAATTCCTAGACATGTGAACAAAAAAAAGCCATTGAGGGAAACTCTGCACAGCTTTCTTTGAGAGGAAAGTCTGCCAAATGCCTAGATTCAGGAAAAGCCAATGAATAAAAGTTTGACTCTCAACAAGCTTCTATTGCAGGGACAGGTTTTTGAAAAGTTGTATTGGGACCAGGGGAAATGTTTTGCTACCTCACTGATTCTCAAAATAGAAGAGGTTTGTTTTAAAGTACTTATTTGATTAGGAAGGTATTTTTGCATGCTTGAATACACTTTACGTTTGCAAGGAATGTTCCAGTACTGCAAAGTGATTCTGCATACCGTTTCTTATTTAGTAGCACATATTTAATGTTCTTTTGTTGCTCATCATTACACATCCTGTCTTTGGTGTGCCAGCCCTTATTGCAGAGTAAAATTAATCAACTCTTAGTCACCAGCTGGGTCACACTAGTGTCTGGGAAAGACCAGGAGGAGGCAGAGGAAGAGGTGGCAGTGATGATAAAAATCTATTCAAAAATTTAGATGTGACATCTGCAGCAGGTTCACATACCTCAGCTGTAAGACAAACTGGATACTTTGTAAGGACTGTGGCCTATTATGCACCAAAATCCCTTACTGAGATTGTCTGGGTGAGCTGCCTGCTGGGTCCAGTGACACATTAGTAAACCAAGAAGCATAAATAGAAGGCTGACATATCCTTTGGATTGCTTGGCAGTGTGACACCAATATGGCATCAAGCCTTACTATGAGTCCAAGGACTTAATGACTAAATAAAAATGAAAATGAATAACAGCAAAAAAAATGAATACTTCTAGATATCCTTCAAACAGCCTCTTTTATGACTTCTCTTCTTTTTGTTCCTTCAACTTTATGCCTCACTTCTCTTCTCACACCAGGGTAGGCAGTATGTAGTCTAGTGGTTATGAGCACATGCTCTTGAGCCAGATTGTTTGAGCTTAAATCCTTGCCCAGCACTACCCTGTGACCTTAGGCAAATTCCTTAACCCCTGTGCCTCAATTTCCTCATCTGTAAAATGGAGGTAATAATATATGTCTCACAGAGTAGATGTAGAATTAAATGAACTAATACAAAGTACACATGAAACATTTAGAGTCCTATCTGGTATGTAGTAAGTGCTCGATAAATAATAACTGCCATCATACTGATTTTCTTTGGTGTTCTTTCTCTTCCTCCTCAATATTCTCCCACCTTTATTGGACAGTCATTAGTGGGATTTTTCTGTACCTTCCCCTTTTCAAAGTCTCTGCTTATTACCTACTATCCCTTCACGTTTGGCCTCTTATCTAATTGTTTTTTTTCCCCACCCTTCACATGTGGCTCAAAGTCTTTCTCTGCCATATTGCCTTTTCCTTTGTGGATTTTCAGCAGGTAACTATGCCTGGCCCTTTTCTGCTATTTCAGCCATTTCCAGCAGTCTTCTACAAAAGGCGTTTTCTCCCTTTCTGTTAATTGGGAATCTGTTTTTGATGCTTGCCCTACAAGCTTTCTCCTCCTCCTGACTGTAGTGTCTCATCTGACTGCATGTCATACTTAAATGCTCCTATGAACTGGCTTTGTAACAAACCTTCAGTTGTTCCCTGCCCCAGCAGTGTCTCTTCTTTGCCCCTAAATAAAAGCTCCTGATTTGTGATTAACACCTTCATCCCCCCGCCATGATTATTGTTTCTACTTTTTTTTTTTTTTTTTTTGTGAGATGGAATCTCGCTCTGTCTCCCAGGCTGGAGTACGGTGGCACAATCTTGGCTCACTGAAACCTCTGCCTCCCAAGTTCAAGCAATTCTCCTGCCTCAGCCTCCCGAGTAGCTGGGACTACAGGCGCATGCCGCCGTGCCTGGCGAATTTTTTGTATTTTAATAGAGACGTGTTTCACCGTGTTGCCCAGGCTGGTAGGGAACTCCTGAGCTCAGGCAATCCGCCCTCCTCTCTCTCTCAAAGTGAGTTTCTACTTTTTAATCCACTGGGCGGGATTTCCCATTGTTGCAGCAGGAGGACACCAGGTGGTAGAACAGTGGCTGGGCTGGAGGTGGGGATCTTGCAGTTCTAGACCTAGCCACCAGGTGGCAGAGTGGCTCCTTACTGCTAAGTGTCACTTCCCTTGGGGCAGGTGGTGATGTTCACTTGTCCAGGGGTGGAATTATTTGGAAGCTTCTGAGAGGTTTCTATTAAGTCTGGAAGAAATGGAAATTATAGGTTGATCTCAACAAAGAGTATTCTCTTCTAGACAGCTCAATCCTTTGTTGGCTGTTCTTGTTTGTTGTCAATTATGCAAGTCTATCTAACCATCATAGAAAAATTAGAAAATTCCAGTGAGAAATCTTAGGCTGGGCATGGTGGCTCACGCCTGTAATCCCAGCACTTTCGGACACCGAGGTGGGTGAATCACCTGAGGTCAGGATTTAGAGACCAGCCTGGCCAATATGGCGAAACCCCATTTCTACTAAAAATACAAAAATTATCCAGGCGTGGTGGTGGGTGTCTATAATCCCAGCTACTCGGGAGGCTGAAGCAAGAGAATTGCTTGAACCTGGGAAGCAAAGGTTGCCGTGAGCAGAGATTGTGCCACTGTACTACAGCCTGGGCGACAGAGTGAGACTACGTCTCAAAAAACAGAAAAATCTTACCACACAGAGGTGAATATCATAAATTTTAAAAAATATTTTGATTAATATGTATTTTATTTTGTGTATCAATATTTAAAACCCATTATTCTGAGGATATCGACGTGCTTCACCAGACAGCACAAGAGTCTAAGGTGTAGAAAAGGCTGAGACCATTATAAAGAGAGCCTGCCTAACTTAGGATGAAAGTTGCCTACCTGAGGAGAATGTTAGCAGAAAAAGGCAATGCCTTTTCCAGTTGTTGTGGGACAGGGCCATGTTGGGGGAAGGAGGTAGGAAGCAGGAGAGATGAGTCAAAGGGGCCAGAGGCCAGGGAGCTCATGGTGGGGCGGGAGTGGGGGTGTGTATTATAGTCCAAGGTCAACATTTAAAAAATAAGTTGGTATAGAAATGATGGTTCTCTTTCAAAACAAGAAAAGCTTTAAGGCAGACAGGACTGAGGCCAAGACAGAACCAAGAGAGAATTACTCCCATGAGAGGGGAGTAGTCCAGAGCTGTTCAGATTAGCCAAAGGCAGAGTTTTAAAAGCAGAGCATCTGCTGGATTGAGTGAATATCAATAATTGGTTGAATAACTGGTCTGGTTGAGTGAATTTCTGTAACCATGTGATTGGAGGGGTTTACCTGGAGGGTTGGGGAAAGCAGATGCCAGCAACCATGGAGGGGAGAGTGGAGACCTTGGGATGTGCGCTCTTCCGGGGGTTCACCACCATCGTGACTTAAAGCTTTGAGTTCTGTTCTAAGGCTTAGGGATCAAAGGGAAGACATTAGCATTAGCAAAGTTTGTTTTTTAATAAGAGTATTTCGTGCCGGTAGAGATCTAGGGAAATTGGCATTTTTCTGGAATGTATTTTCTGGTTGAATGTTAAAGACCTTTAAAATGTTTCTGCCAGGCCAGGCACAGTGGCTCACACCTGTAATCCCAGCACTTTGGGAGACTGAGGCGGGCGGATCACCTGAGGTCAGGAGTTCCAGACCAGCCTGGCCAACGTGGTAAAACCCCGCCTCTACTAAAAATACAAAAATTAGCCAGGCGTGGTGGCACATGCCTGTAATCCCAGCTACTCGGGAGGGGGGCTGAGGCAGGAGAATCGCTTGAACCTGGGAGGTGGAGGTTGCAGCAAACCAAGATTGTGTCACTACACTCCAACCTGGGCAACAGAGCAAGACTGTCTCAAAATAAATAAATAAATAAATAAATAAATAAAATGTTTATGAATAAATAAATAAATAAAGTAAAATATGCCCTTTGAAATAGTAATTTCATTTCTAGGAATTTGGCCCGGGGAAATAATCCAAGATAGGACTTTATGCATAAAGATGTTCATTGTAATTTTTTTATAGTGAAAAACCAGAAATAATTAAATGCTCGAAACAGGAGGATGTAAGTGGTACATCTTACGTCATGGAAAATTCTTTGGTTATTGAAAATATCTACAAGGAATTTTTAATATTAGAGGAAATGCTTATGGTAAATGCTTAATAGATTGAAAATTGTGTAGAGAAAATACTTAAAGTATATAAAATACGCAGGAAAAGGACTGGAAGGAAATATGCCAAAATATTTTAAAATGGCTTCCTCTTGATCATGAAGTTATGGGTAATTTATTTTCTGGTTTTTTTGTTTGGTTTTGTTTTTTGGTTTTTGGTTTTTGAAACAGGGTCTCACTTCGCCCAGGCTGGAATGCAGTGGCATGATCTCTGCTCACTGCAACATCTGCCTACCGGGTTCAAGCAATTCTCTGCCTCAGTCTCCTGAGTAGCTGGGATTACAGGCACCCACCAGCACACCCAGGTTAATTTTTGTATTTTTAGTAGAGATGGGGTTTCACCATCTTGGCCAGGCTGGTCTTGAACTCCTGATCTTGTAATCCACCTGCCTTGGCCTCCCAAAGTGCTGGGATTATAGGCGTGAGCCACTGCACCCGGCCATTTTGTTTTTTTTTTTTACTTTTTACTAAACAAAATTTCCACAGAGTAGTTTTTTTTTTATTATTAAAAAAAAAAAAAAAGACAGAGTCTTGGTTTTTGAGACAGGGTCTCACTTCGCCTAGGCTAGAGTGCAATAGTGCAATCTCTGCTCACTACAACCTCTGCCTCCCAGGTTCAAGCGATTCTCCTGCCTCATCCTCCTGAGTAGCTGGGATTACAGGCGCCCACCACAACGCCTGGCTAATTTTTGTATTTTTAGTAGAGATGGGGTTTCACCATGTTGGTCAAGCTGGTCTCAAACTCCTGACCTCAAGTGATCCGCCTGCCTTGGCCTCCCAAAGTGGTGGGATCACAGGTATGAGCCACTGCGCCCAGCCCAGAGTAGCTATTACTCAAAAAATTTTTTATTTCATAACATAATAATACACAAAGATTTTATTTTATAAGATATATAAGTATAATGAGAGAAAAGCGAAAGGCATCCCACCCAAAAGGTAACCAGTGTGGACAGTTTCCTACTTCTTTATCTAAAATGTTTATATGTACATGTACATATACAAATATATTATTGTGATTTTTCTTTTTTTTTCTTCTTTTTTTCGTTGTTGCTTTTATTAAATTTATTTTTTATTTTTTTTAATCTTTATTTATGTGTGATTTTTCTTTTACCTAAGTGGGATCATGCTGTAAATATTATTCTGCAACCGCCTTATTTATCCCTTCCAAAATGTCTTCTGTATCCTCCCCTGTTGGTACAGGTAGACCTGCTTCACTGTTTCAAGTGCTGCTTTGCATCTCACGATGTGGATAATCCAGGTTTATCTCACCATTCCCATACTCCCGCATGCTTTTCTAGTGTTTTTTTCCCCTGCTGTTTGAAGCGATGGTGCAGTGAATACCTTTTTAAACACAATAGTGTGACTATTTCCCTAGGATAGAGACTTAGAAGCAAAGCTGCTGGATGAAAGACCATGTGCATTTCTTATTTTGATAGATACGGTATTTGTTAAGATGATATAATCTTGTCCACTGTAACCAAGACCCCAAAATAACCGTGGCTTAAAACAAGATAGTTGTTTATTCCCCTTCAACTAGCAGTCTAAGTGTAAGCAGTCCAGGGCTAACATGATGGTTTCGGAATGTTAGGGACTCTGATTTCTTTAGTCTTATTACTCTGCCATCTTCAACACATGCTTTAATTTTATGGCCTGAGATGATCACGTCTACTCCTTGATTCGTACGCATTTTCTGGGAAAGAGAGAAGTGTAAAGCAAAACCTAGAAGTTACACCTATCATTTTTGTTCACATCCAGAATTGGCCAGACCTTAATCGTATTGGCCACACATAGCAGTGATGTGCCTTGGGCAGCTTTGTGCCCAGCTACACTTCTAGTACTAAAGGAAGAAATCTCATAAAGGACACGCGAGCCTTACACTGAGAACTGCAGGATGCTGCTGGAGTATTCGGATCAGCTAAGGGCAGGGTTTGTAAGTCCTCATAGTGTGAGTGGTCCCTGGCGTTAGTGCATTAGCTATTCACATGGCTTGTCTGTTTTCCCCTGTGGCTGTTTATTTTCTTTCTTACCGATTTGTAGTCAGTCCTTATGGATGACGTATATTAACCTTCTGTCTTTTATAGATGTTATAAATATTTTATCTGTTTCTTATATTTTTAACTTTGTCAAAGGATCACTTAAGCCCAGGAGTTGGAGACTGCAGTGAGCTATGGTTGCACCACTGCACTCCAGCTTGGGTGACAGAGCAAGACCCTACCTCAAAAAAATGTCATAGTTATTGCTACAACTACTTAAAGAAATATGCAGGTGAAAAAAGGCTGAGAATGAATACTTTAAGAGAGGTATATTTGGATAAGTGATTATTTTTCTCTCTTAAAAATCTTTATTGTTTTCATTCCCTATTTATGTTTTTAAAGAGGCAGGTGTTAGGAGATCAGAGAATCACCAGAGGCTTTCAAGGCTTCCTAAGGTGAACTAGGACTGAAAGCTGTATGCTGTTTGGGAGGAAGGTGGCTGGACTCTTTGGGGTATGTGAGCCAGGAGGAAGGGGCCCCGTTCTAGGCCTTGGTCTCTAAGAATGGGGTCACTGGTCAGGTGTTCTACAGTCTGGAATGATATAAAAGTCCTTTCTTGCATTCCAGGGTCTCCTCATGCTGCTACAGAACCTACCTACGATACACTGGGGCAACGAAGAGATTGGGCTGCTTCTCGCTGAGGCGTACAGACTCAAGTACATGTTTGCCGATGCCCCCAATCACTACCGCCGATAGGTGCTGTCTCCCCCGGGGACCCAGACTGCCCCCATCTCTGATGGCAATCTGATCACCGTGGCCACTGTGCGAGCCGTGGACCCCGGCCAGGAGCCACTCCTGTTGTACAAAGCTCACACCCGCCGCCCAGGTCTTAACTCTCTGGCGTCCACCACTCCACGCCTCTGGATGTGTCACTTGGACCACTGTCAGTATTCCATGCCGCGCGGATGGGCCCAGTTCTGGGAGAGGACAGAAATGGTGGTACAGGGTTGTCTGCCCCTTTAAAAGAAACTGGACAAAAGAAGGGGAAGGCTCAGGGTCTCAACTCACATTGTCCCTACAAGGACAGGCCCCAACTGATACGGTTGCTTTTTTTGTGAACATAGTTTGATTTGATCACAGGTCAAAAACGCCTTATGTTTTCAAAAGACTCCTGGCACCTCTTCCCTCTCCCTGGTTTCCCAGCCCTTCCCCTTCTGCCCCAGTCTGAGCCAGTGAGGGGTAGCTTTTTAAAACCATTATTCTAGATGGAGGAGGCACTGATACTTGTAACTCTGGGAAGAGGCCTATACCCAAGGGCTAGGAATTTTATTTCTCCTTCTCTCACCAGGTGTCTGCACGTGTGTGGGGGTGTGAATGTGTATACACGCCCATCAGCATTTAGTCACACGTCTGAATTTCTGTGTCCAGACGAGCCCCATCAAACTAGTTGGGAAGGGCCCCAGTGACCAAGGATATAAGCATCCCTTGAAGAGGGATCAGGGCAGGGGAGGCAGAAGGGGTTGTTTACCCCTCCAAACCCCTTTTCCATCATGACCCACTCCAAGATATTATGTGTAAATTGTGTTATTATGTATATGGGTAAAGATGTACAAATATATGTCCTCTTTGTAGCAGATATGATTTTATATTTATAATATGCATCAACATGTGAAAGCAATCTAGGTCACTAGCACAGAGGAAGTTGCCAGGAAGGTGGCTTCAGCGCCTCCAGATTGGTTCTGGGTGCCTTGCTGTGAGGGATAGAACGGGAGGCTGCTGGAGTGAGTGGCTGAGCAGGTGGAGCCATCCCAAGCATCAGTGTCTCAGAGTCCTCCTTGCCCCTTTCTCCCCCACCCCAGCCCCAGGAGCTCCCCCTTCCTGGAGCATCTGCCCTTTGCTCCTAGCAGCCTCCCCGAGAAGAGACTGCAGAGGCAGGCAAGCCCTCTCTATGTGTTTTTATCCCCACCCTCCCCAGAATCTGGGGAGGGCTTTTGTTTTTACATTTTCAAGTTCAGTGTTGTATTCAGGACAGAAGCTGTGACGGATGACTCAGTGCCAAGGAAAGGGGCTTCCTGTGTGTCCCTTGGGTTTGGGGCTCTTCTCAGAGAGCAGCACTCCTTGTCCCCTATTGTCACCATCACTCCCCATACAGCTCATGAGATGTGTGACCCCTGTTTGAGTTTTTGGTATTTGGTAGTAGACAGCGGGGGTGGGGTGGGGACCAGCAGCTGTCATCCTCCTGGGAAGCCAAGCAGTGTCCCGGGCAGGTGACACCCTTGAGTCTCTTTGCCAGTGAGGCCCCACCACACCGATGTGAGTTAGGTTTCTCATCCGGAGCTGATTCTCAGGCATTCTTCCCAACCCTCTTCCTTTTCCCCTTCAGTGTGCCTCAGTGGTCCCCTTCATAGAGGGAGAGGGCTTACAACCCTCCCTCAACCGGACTAATTAAAGAAAGACACTTGTGTTCCCAAGTGGTGGTTTTATTTTTTTAGTTTTTATGTTTGTATGGGAAATTGTGGATAAAGTGAAAAGAATTGTAAATAAATGGTGTATTTCCTCCTCCATCTTCTGGTTTTTCTCCTGTGTGTTCATGGAACCTGAAGAGTCTCCTCTTCCTGAGGTTTTCTTGCTGATACTAGTAGGTATGTGGTCAGGCCTTCTGTGAGGCGAGCAGGCATTCTTAGAGGACAGCCAGCAAACACTTACCTGACACTCGTCTGCGAAAGGTATTGTGGAAACTGCGAAAATGAGTCACTTGGTAAATGAAACTACTAAAAAGAGTAACTTGCCAAGCACTTTGATAAGCACTTTACATGGATTATTTCATTCATCCGAAAGGAGTATGTCATCTGATGGTGGGTAGAAAACAGACTAGAATTTCAGTGCTGGATGAAAGCCTGGAGATATCTAGTTTAACCCCCTCATTCACAGAGGAAAACCCAAGCCAAGGCCGCGGAAGACAGCATCCGAGTCAGACCAGAGGGCCGGTCTCCTGGCTTGCCTGATCAGTGTGTTTTCCCCCAAACCATGAAGAACTAAGACTGGCTGCCATTTAGAGTCGTCTCTAAGTGTTTGTTGGTTGTCAGCTGTTGGTTTTTTTCTTGTGAAATATCTCAAGAAAGGTAGTTGACTACATTTTTCATCTACAAAGGACAGATTGGAATGGTTTCTCCACCCAGAACTCCTTCCTAGGATTTATTTGAGAGTGTTCCTTGGTTTCAGTCATTAGGAACTATATAGAAATTAAATTCAGCTATGTGTAACAAAAACCCAAAATAACCGTGACTTACACAGGATGAGACTTTACTTCTCCCTCACATAAATGCCCAAAAGTAAGGCAACCCAGGGCTAGTAAGATGACGGTTTCATAAAGAGCTTAGGAATCTAGACTCCCTCCCTAGGTCTCAATGGTCAGGATGGTAGTCAGCGCTCCAGCTATTTTTACACCAACTTTCCAAGCCACAGGATGGATTAAAGAGGCGACAAAGAAGAAAAAGGAAATGTGCCAGCAGTGTTGTAAGGAAGCTTCCAGGAAGGTGCCCCATCGCATCTCCTACAACTCACAGCAGAACGTAGCCCATGGTAAGTTGCACCTAGTTCCAGGGGAGGTTCGGGGGATGAGTCCATTCCAGACAGCCTTATGCCTGGCTGAAAGGATTCTGGTACTATGAAAGGAAGGGGAACACAGACATTAGGATTCAGGTAACAGACTCTACAATAAGAACTTATAAAAATAAGTTGACAACAGAGACAGACTTTCCCATAAGCATGCAGAGAGGGAATGTGTGTTCAAAATCCAAGTCACTCTCCACAATTAACTTTGGAATTTAACCTTGCTCGTAAAACACGAATACTTTCTACTTGATATTATTTGGACTGAAGCCATTAATTGTTTCTGAGGCTAAAAATAACTAACCTGGACTAGTCTTCCTTCAAACATTCTGTTTTTCATTTATGCAGGAAGTCAAGCATTTTCTGAGATAGATATGTTTGATCATGACTAGAAAATTGATGAAATCTTCCAAACTAATCCTGACATACTCTAACCTACAGTTTATCCAATGTTTCTACAATTTAAATCTCTACAAGGTTCTACATAAAATAGGCCCTGCCTCTGTTTTTATTGATCTATAAAGGGATAGTGGTGCAGATTCTTCAGTGACCTTATTTGCTTCTAGAGGCAAAAGCCTCTTGTTGACAGCATTTGGCTTGCCTTGGACTGGACTTTGCATTTCAAAACAGCTATGTAAAGCTTTGAGGATTCGTGGCAAAATCGAAGCCCCAGTAACCAAGCCCTTCATACCTCTCTCAAGACGTCCAGCAACACTCACTTCCTGGTTGGAGGCAGTTTTGGAAGCTGTCATAGACACCAAGGTGACGATTTTAGATTCATGGTGAAAAAGATGAGATTCCCACAGAATCAGCCTGAAATGCCACAAGACCAGGGTCTTCTGAGCCTGGGCCAGCTTGCCAGGATAGGTGCCACATGCCCACAACCGTGGCCAACCAAGGCATCTCCCGAGGAAAGGCATCCCCTTGCTTTGGCAAAGGCTGAATGAGAATTCTTGGAAGTAAGGAGAATCCCTGTTCAGTTTGGTTCTGCAGGTAGTGTGGCTTCTGTGAGGTGAGTGTGACAGTCCCTGCCTGAAGTGAGAGCCATTGTGAGCAATCTGAGAGCCAGACCCTGGCTACTTTTGCTTGTAGGGACACTAAACTTGTCCCAGTAGTGACCCCACTACACCTGTCCCACCCAACCCAGCTATCTGAAAGCAAAGCCCAAACCTCTTCAAACCACTGGTCTGCAAACATATTTTCCTTCCTTTACTTTTAACCCATCTATGTGTTTACATCAATATGGATGTCTTATTTTATTTTTTATTTTTTGAGACTGAGTCTTGCTCTGTTGCCCAGGCTGGAGTGCAGTGGTGTGATGTTGGCTCACTGCAACCTCTACCTCCTGGGTTCAAGCGATTCTCCTGCCTCAGCCTCCTGAGTAGCCTGGATTACAGGTGCGCAACACCATGCCCAGCTAATTTTTGTACTTTTAGTAGAGACAGGGTTTCACCATGTTAACTAGGCTGGTCTCAAACTCTTGACCTCAGGCAATCCACCTGCCTCGGCCTCCCAAAGTGCTAGGATTACAGGCATGAGCCACCATGCCCAGCCTCAATGTGGATTTCTTAAAGAAAATGTAGTTGGGTCTTGTTCTCCAATCCCGTCTGATAATCTCTTGTTTTTAATTGGTGCATCTAAACCATTTGCAGTTAATATTATTAATATGGTTGGATTTAGTCCACCATTTCATTTCTTTTTCTGTTTGTTCCCTTTTATGTTTATTTCTTCTCCCCACCCTTTCCTGTCACCTTTTGAATTATCTGAATAACATATGTATCGGCTTTTGGCTATATCTCCATGTTTTTTAAAAGATTGCTCTAAAGATTACAATATACATACCTAACTGTTCACAGTCTATTTAGAGTTTATATTTTATCTCTTCAAGTAAAATTCAGAAGTGTTACAACCATTTAGGTCCTTAATCCCTTTTTCCTTTATAATCGTTATATGAATTACATCTACATCTACTGAAACCCTTACCAGATACTATTACAATTTTGTTCTCAATAGTCACACATATTTGAGAGAACTGAAGAGGAGACTTTACCTTTTATGTTCTTCCTTCAGTTCTTAAGTTCCAGGTTTCTTTCTGGTATAGTTGTTTCCCTTCAGCCTAAACAACTTTCTTTAGCACTTTTCTTAGAACAGATCTGCCAACAGTTCTCTTAGTTTTATTTCTTCTGAGAATGCCTTTATTTTGCCTTCATTCCTGAATCTACTTTCTCTCGATATAGGTTTTTTGTTTTTTTTTTAACTTTCCTGCACTTTACCCTTGTTGTTCCATCATCTTTTTTTCCATGGCTTCTGATTAGAAATCCACAGTCATTGAATACTTTTCTGTGTTTAACTCATTATTTTTCTCAGGCTTTAAAAGAAAAAACTGGTAAAATGTACGTATTAGAAAACTTGCCATCTTAATCTTTCTTTCTTTTTTTTTTTTTTTTTTTTTGAGAGGTAGTCTCACTCTGTCACCAGGCTGGAGTGCAGTGACATGATCTTGGCTCACTGCAACCTCCACCTCCCAGGTGTTCAAGCGATTCTCCTGCCTCGGCCTCCTGGGTAGCTGGGACTACAGGCGCACGCCACCACACCCAGCTAATTTTTGTATTTTTAGTAGAGACGGGGTTTCACCATATTGGCTAGGATGGTCTCGATCTCTTGACCTCATGATCTGCCCACCTCGGCCTCCCAAAGTTGTGTGATTACGGGCGCGAGCCACCGTGCCCGGCCCATCTTAATCATTTTTAAGTGTACAGTAGTGTTAGGCACATTCACATTGTTGTGCAGTCAATCTTCAAAACTCTCATCTTGCAGAACTGACACTCTATACCCATTAAATAACAGCTCCCATTCTCTTCTGCCCCCAGCCCCTTGCAATCACCATTCTACTTTCTGTCTCTGTGAATCTGAGTTTTCTAGGTACCTCGTACAAGTGGAAGCATACAGTATTTGTCTTTTTGTGACTGGCTTCTTTCACTAAAGCATAATGTCCTCAAGGTTCATCTGCGTTTTAGCATGGGTCAGAATTTCTCTCCTTTTTTAAGGTTAAATTTTGATGGTGTATATGCCACGTTTTGTTTATCCATTCATTTGCTGATGGGCACTGGTGTGGCTTCTGCCTTTTGACTGTTGTGAATAATGCTGCTATGAACATGAGCCTGCAAACACGTCTTCAAGACCCAGCTTCCAGTTCTCTGGGTGTATACTCAGAAGTGGAATTGCTGGCAATTCGATTTTTGAATTTTCTCAGGAACTTCCACATTGTTTCTCAGACTGCTTTTGAGGTTTTTTTTAAGTTTCTGAAGTTTGATTATGTGTCTACTCATAATGTTACTTACATTAACATTACACAAACAACTTACAGGGTAAGTTGTTAGTGTTATTTTCTGGAGTTTGTTCATTTTTTGCATTCATCCTGTTTGGGGTCCACTAACTTCCTTGAATCTGTAATTTTATATCTTTCATCAAATTTTAGAAGATTTCCTCAAGTACTTTTTTTCTGCACCAATCTCTTATTCCTCCCCTGCGACTCCAGTGATACAAACATTAGACCCTGAGACTCTGTTTATTATTTTTCCAATCTTTTTTTCTTTCTGTTCTTCAGATTAGATAATTCCTCTTCATCTATCTTCAAGTTCATTGACATCCTCTTCTGTTGTCTCCATTTTGCTATTGAGCCCATCCAGTTAATTCTTACTTCAGATACTGTGTTTTTTGGTTCTGAAATTCCCATTTGGTTCTTTTCATAGTTTCTATTTTTCTGCTGAGAACTTCTATCTTTCCCTTTATTTCAAGCGTGTTTACCATTATTTCACCCAGCATACTTATAATAGGTGTTTTAAGCATTCATCTGATAATTCTAACCTCCGGCATATTGGTGCTGGCATTTTCTTTTCCCATAAAAATTGATAACATTTTCTAGGTCTTCGTTGAGTAATTTTGATTGTGTCTTGGATATTTCGAATAGTATTAATATGTTGTGAGACTCTGGATCTTGTTAAGATTCTTCTGCAGCAGGAGTCAGCAAATTATGACCTGCAGGCCAAATCCAGTCTTCTGGCTGTTTGTTTTTCCCTTTCTTCTCCTTCCTCCTGTGCCTGAGACTCCAGCCTAGACCCTTCCTATTCCTGCCCCTTACCTACTTTGCTGCCCTACTGACTAACGCCCTAGCCCCATACCTGACCCTAGGCCTAACCTGGAATTCAAACCTATGCCCTCGTGGCTCCTAGACCTAGGCCTAAACCACTGCACTAACAGGCTGCCTCCCCTTGTTTTCATATGTAAAGTTTTACTGGAACACAGCCCGGCTCATTCATTTACATACTGTGCTGCTTTGGCACTACAGTGGCAGGGTTGAGTCGTGATAGAAGATTGGCACAAAGCCTAAAATATTTATTATCTGACCCTTTGTGGAAAAAATTTGCTCACCTTGGCTTTAGAAAGTGTTGACTTTGTTTTTGTTTTGTTTGTTTTAGCAGGCAATCCATCTAATGAGGTTCAAACTGCAAATTCTGTCTCAACATCTTGGGGACAGATCTAGGAGAGAGAAAATGAAATCATTTTTATGGGGATTTTACTCTATACTTTCTGGCTCACAGGGACCCTTTTCCTAAGTCTTCTGGTCAGAGAGATGGGGTGTCTCTCAGAGCTTCTGCCGTCTCTGCTACCGTGCAGCTCCCCAACTGGACCTATTCTCAGGTCAAAGCTGTGATAGAAAAGAGGAAAAATTGGACGAATCTCACCATATACAGATAGCTTCTTCAAGCTTTGATTCCGTTCCCTAATTTGGCTGCTTGTTTACTTTTCAGAGTCCTTAGCTGCATTTTGTCCAGAATTTTTAGTTGTGATCAGTGGCAGTGACTGCAGTGGCCTTACTCCATTTTGTCTGGCACTGGAAATCTCCCAACTTCTTTCTGACCACAACCTGTAGTAAAAAAGCACATTTTACATTGAGACTCAGTACACACACACACACACACACACGCGCGATCAATGTTTCACAAACAATGCTTACCGTTACTGTGTGTGATGGCCTCTTACTTATTCTATTGTATTCCTTTTCTGGTTTTTTTTTTTTTTAAATGGTGCTAACAGACCAGTGTGATGGCTCATGTCTGTAATCCCAACACTTTGGGAGGCTGAGGTGGGAGGATCACTTGAGGCCAGGAGGCTGAGGTGGGAGGATCACTTGAGGCTGGGAGGCTGAGGTGGGAGGATCACTTGAGGCCAGGAGTTTGAGACCAGCCTAGGCAACATAGTGAGACCTTGTCTATACAAAAAACAAAATTAGCCCAGCAGAGTGGCACGCATCTGTAGTCCTAGCTACTTGGGATGCTGAGACGGGAGGATCATCACTTGAGCCCAGAGGTTCGAGGTTACCGTGAGCTATGATCGTGCCATTGCACTCCAGCCTTGGTGAGAGAGTGAGACCTTGTCAATAAATAAATAAATAGTGCTAATACTCATTACTCAGCGTTAACCAAAGTTTGAAAAACACAACTCTAAACGCTGTCACTGAAACAGGAGAGGCAAGGCTGCTATTAGCTGAACAGTTCAACAAGTCCTGCATAATACTATATTTCAACAAGTCCTGAATAATATATACCACAACTGATGGTAAAATAAACTTTTGAGTCAAAAAATGTGACGAGAGGCCTGGCACGGTGGCTCACGCTTGTAATCCCAGCGCTTTGGGAGGCCGAGGCTGGCGGATCACGAGGTCAGGAGTTTGAGACCAGCCTGGCCAATATTGTGAAACCCTGTCTCTGCTAAAAATACAAAAAAATTAGCTGCGTATGGTGGCTCACACCTGTAGTCCCAGCTACTCAGGAGACTGAGGCAGGAGAATCGCTTGAACTTGGGAGGCGGAGGTTGCAGTGAGCTGAGATCATACTACTACACTCCAGCCTGGGCAACAGAGTGAGACTGTCTCAAAAAAAAAAAAAAAAGTGATGAGAATTGCATTATAACCTTGAACTGTAGAACTCCAGGTTCTCCATGTGAGAAATACCCAACTCTCTGCTCCCCTTCCTCAACCCTGGACAAAGGTGAAGAGAGTTAGGGATCTTGTGATCTTTTGTATTCCAAAAATAGCCAACTCAAACAGATATGACTCAATTGTAAGTTGTCGAAAATCTACATTTTATATTATGTGCCTGATACCACGTTGCTTGCAAAATAAACTGAAGTCAACTCAGCGAGAGGAAAACAAGGTGGTCATTATTGATGCCTGATTCCCACTGCCCTCTTCTGCTGCTCCTGTTAGCTTCCCTCCCTTCTCTCCTCTCTCCTCGTCTTCCTCCTTAATAAAATCAGCTGGGTAATACATATTTGATCTGGGTACTCATCCTTGGCAAGTTAAAGAATGCAGATACTTAAACAGGGCCCCAACCGAAAAAGGATGAGGTGGTTACTAATTTTAAGTACCTCCAAAATATCCACCTTAATTACTGATTACAGATACCTCCAGAATATTACACATTTGATTACCTATTACGAGTACTTCTGAACTATAATAAAATTGATCAAAGGTATCAGAAACATCTTACTACTCTATACTTGAAACCCCATATTTACATAAAATTGCACTGAACACACAAGCCAGGCAAGCAGTGGGAGTGGTTACTTTTCCCCTTCTCGTCATCTTCTGGTTTTCTAAAACATCTCCTTTTCCAAGATGAAAGACATCTTTTCCTGATTCCTTCAGTGTGGAGTCTCACATTTTGGGGATGGGTGGAGAAGAGAAGGTGGTAGAATAAAGGAATAAGAGAAAAGGTAGAATGAATGAGAGCGTGGTTTCCTAAGTCCCACCTCCCTGCTTCTCCCCAGCACACACTCAGGCTGCATCATCCCATCTGGGATTACATCTCCCCCCAGTCACCCTGAATTCCGGCAAGCCTATGGTACCCATCTGTGCACTCACTGCCCACCCTACCCCCAAGATGGCTAAATGCAGTAATCTATTGAAAAGTTGGCCCGTGGTCTCAAGATAGAAAGTACTCAGAGAAACACAGGACTTTCCTTGAGATGCTGCATCAAGAACCTTTTCTTCTCTGCTCAATCTTTTGAAAACATGATGAAAAATTCCATCTTTCCTTTATTGAAACCCACACAGGGAAACCACACTTCATCTGGCAGAGCTATGCCCGCAAATTGTATCAATCTTTGCTCAGCACAGAGGGAACTATTTGTTTTAAACATTTTAAAAACCCATCTTGCTTGGACGTGGGTTATTTTTAAGAAGTATAAAAATTGGCCGGGCACGGTGGCTCACGCCTGTAATCCCAGCACTTTGGAAGGCCGAGGCGAGCAGATCACAAAGTTAAGAGATCGAGCTCACCCTGGCCAATATGGTGAAACCCCGTCTCTACTAAAAATATGAAAAAAAAAAAATTAGCCGGGCGTGGTGGCATGCGCCTGTGGTCCCAGCTATTCAGGAGGCTGAGGTGGACGAATCGCTTGAACCCGAGAAGCGGAGGTTGCAGTGAGCCGAGATTGCACCATTGCACTCCAGCCTGGTAACAGAGCAAGACTCTGGCTCAAAAAAAAAAAAAATTGACGAGAATTCTACTTTATAACATCACCAATTTAAAGAGGAGGAAGCTTTTATTTTTATGTCTCTTTGATGAGAGAGTGTAGAAAAGGCATGGGGAGATAGTGTTTATACCTGCAGAAGCTGACGCTCCCTTCTTCCACAAGTGGCTGACGATTATTGGGTACTTACTATGTGTCTTAAAAGAATTGACCAACAAAACAATCCTATAAGTTAGTTGCTATACTTAGCATCACCTTCATCTTACAAATGGGGAAACTGAGGCTTGGAGTGGTCAAGAAGCTTGCTCAAGGTCTCATATGTAGCAAATAGCAGAGCTAGGATTTGAACAGCGAGGCTCCGGGGTATATGTACCTAACTACCATGCTCTGATAGCCTCTGGTTTACTGCTGAATTAAAGGCTGGCCTTACAAAAGCCATGGAGTGAGCAAAAATTCCATCCTTTTACCTCTATTCCAGGGAGAAATAAACAAAGGAAATGGGAGAGAGAGAATTTTGTCATTATCATCATTTTAACTTGTTACCTTGAGTTCTAAAGTCTGGCAGAATTCATGCTCGTCTTCCCACAATTTAGAGTTGTTTCTGAGAAGGACGAATCAACCAGGGCCTGAATTTCCCAGCCTCCCTCAGATCTAGGTGGGGTCATGTGACCAGTTCTCGCCAGTAAAATGTGAGCCGAAGGAGCATATGTCACTCTGGGGACAAGACAAGGAAGAAGCAAGTGTACCTTCTCCATTCTCTCTTCCCCTGTTTTGCTTTCTCGATGCAGAGGACTCCGAGTCCTAGGGAACAGAGAAGCCACAGGAAGAAAGTAGTCTGAGTACTTGAATGACTTCATGGTGACTGGGGACACCAAACAAATATGTTAATAAGAAATAAACTTCTGTTGTGTTAAACCACTGAAACTTGTATGTTACTGAGGCTAGCATTACCCTAATATATAAAGCACACAACCAATGACTGTCCAAGAGCCCCCAGCAACCTCCTTGCACCCTTTCCGTTCTAGTTCCTTATTCCTGCATAACAAACCACCTCAAAACTAAGTGTCTTTAACCCAACCATTGTATTATGCTCACAGACTCTATGGGTCAGGAACTCTGGTAGGGTACAACAGAGAGAGCTTGGATCTACTCCACAATGTCTGGAGTCTCAGCTGGGAAGACACAGGGGACTGGGAATGATTCAGTGTTGGGGCTGGTGTCATCTAGGGGCACCTTCATTCCCACAACCGGCCAGTGATCCTGGATGTCAGTTGGGACTTCAGTTGGGGTTGTCAGCCAGGACACCTACATGTGGCCTCTTCATGTGATGTCTCCACTTCCTTATGTAGACTAGGTTCCAGCAGTGAGCATCCCAAAAAGACCAGGCGGAAGCTGTATCACCTTTTATGACATAGCATTACTTCTGTTGGAGTCCCATGCCCATCTAGATTCAAGGGGAGGAAATATAGACTCTACCTTACAATGTGAGGAATGTCAGGGTTACATGGTAGGAGCAAGTGGGATGTGAAATCTTGTAATCATCTTTTAAAAGAGTGATCTGCCACACTTCCTTTTTTTTTTTTTTTTTTTTGAGATGGAGTTTCACTCTTGTTGGCCAGGCTGGAGTGCAATGGTGCAATCTCGGCTTACTGCTACCTCTGCCTCCTGGGTTCAAGCAATTCTCCTGCCTCAGCCTCCTGAGTAGCTGGGATTACAGGCATGTGCCACCATGCCTGGCTAATTTTTGTGTTTTTAGTAGAGACAGGGTTTTTCCATGTTGGTCAGGCTGGTCTCGAACTCCCGACCTCAGGTGATCTGCCCACCTTGGCCTCCCAAAGTGCTGGGATTACAGGCATGAGCCACCACGCCTGGCCTCACACTTCCTTTTCATAATTCTTTTATCTTTCTTTTCTTTCCTTCCTTCTTTCCCTTCCTCTTTTCCTCTCTCCCTCCCTCCTTCTTTCTTTCCTTTTTTTCTTCTCTTTCGTTTTTTGAGACAGAGTTTCAGAGTTTCACTGTGTGACCACGGCTGGAGTGCAGTGGGACAATCATGGCTCACTGCAGCCTCGACCTTCCAAGCTCAGGCAATCCTCCCACCTCAGTCTCCCAAGTAGCTGGGACCAAAGATACACACTATTTTTTGGGGGGGTGCACTCTCAACTAATTTTTTTTTTTAATTATTTTTGTAGAGATAGGCTCTCCCTATGTCGCCCAGGCTGGTCTTTTTTTTTTTTTTTTCCCCATAGATTGTAGCGGGTATCTTTTTGCCAATCTGCGAGTTACACCAAACACATCATTAGCATCGCTTGTGCAGAAAACCAGTTTTGTTGGGGAAAAGGGAACGTAAGCTCTGGTCTCAATTTTGAGTTCATTACAACTTCTTAAGAATTTCACCAATAGCCTATACAGCACAAGTTCAAAGAAGTAAACATGTTAAGGTAAGCAGACAACTCTTCAGAAGCCCAAACATTTTCTTGCTGTATTTATGTTGAATTTTCCATCTACAGTGAGCAGCCATGAAGATGGTTTTCTTCAGGACAACATGGTCACAGGACTGGGGCAATCCAGGGCACTGAGAGGGAGCGTGAGGACGGGAGAGGGGGGTACCTCCTGCCGTTTCATGTTAGAGACAAGCTGCAACACAGTCCATGGGCCTGCCATCGTCCCCTTTTATCATCTGGCATAAGGCTTGATGTTGTCGCCCACTTTATTCCGGAAGTCCTCCATGTCCCGAAGATGATGTTCTGCAGCTTCAATATTCAGTGGATCATCAAAATTCAAAAGATCAGTAAACAAAAAGTTTAATCCCCAAACAACATCCTTTAATGTTCTTGTGGGAGCCCAGCCAGTGCCGTCAATTGAATGTTCTCTCAGTAAACTCAGACATATTTCCCCTGTGTCTGTGATGTTGGAGTGCCAGATCTTGGTCAGGCATTTCACTTTGGGAGGCTGGGGTTACTGTTAGCTGAAAACAGTGAAGCTTGTTTGGATCAGGAAAATGCACTTTACATGTACAAGGTAAATTAGCTTCAAGTTCTGCAACCTCTTTAACAAGCAATTTGTCTCTCACAGAAACCCTCCGAGTGGAGTCGGACGCTGTGGCTGCCATCCTGGACCCTTTGAGGCCATCGTCACATTTCAGTTTGCTTGCTAGTGTTAGCATTACTGCTGCCTTTACCCTGGGCTCCCCGAGACAGGCACAGGTGAGGCCCCCTGGCACCCAAAACCTTACCCGGTGAGGGCGGCTGCTGCAAGATGTGGCCCCTCACAACCACGCCGGCTCCCTTTTTTTTTTTTTAATTTTACCTAGATACTAGGACTTTACAGGCTGGTCTTAAACTCCTGGACTCAAGCGATCTTCCCACCATGGCCTCCCAAAGTGCTGGGATTATAGGCATGAGCCACCACGCCCGGCCTTTTCCACACTTCTCTCATCCTTTTCCCTTTCTTCTTCTTGCCTTCTCTCCTTCTTGTCATGTTCCTTCCCCACCCCGCAAGCCTCTCCAAAGTCAGCGCTAACATTTCTCAGTTCTGTTTAATGAACATTAACTGAGCACATGTAATGGGACAGTTGTAAGTTCCACATAGAAACCCCCTACTTACTTTCCCATATCCTGCTCTTTTCCCACTTCGGCTTCCCTCTTGGGATGGGTATGAGACAGGGTTTCTCAGCCTCAGCATTGTTGACATTTTGTATACAGGATAGCTCTTGTGGGGACTATCTTGTGATTTGTAGGATGTTCAGCAGCAGCCTCCCTGGCCTCTAGTCATTAGACGCCAGCAGCACCCTTCCCCACATCATGACAACCAAAAATGTTCCCAAACATTGCCTAGAAAGAGCAAAATCACTCCCCAGTTAAGAGCCACCATTATAAGGGAATATATTGGGGAGGTAGAGTTGATAAAATCCCCAAGTCTTAGAAGTCCAGGGTCTTCAAACTGTTTTGGGCATGCACCATTAGCAACAGCAAAGCAGTGTCTGAGAATAAGCCCAATATGTGCCTGTTCGTTTATTCATATAAAGTCTATACATATCTTCTATGTTGTTCTTTTATGTAATTATAAAATAATCACAAAAGTGGGCATTTAGATGAACACCAACAGTGATAATTCATGTTAATAGCCTGTACCCTTGATATGATGCCATGAGAATGACACTTTACCTCTGTGGTCTTCCTCCTCCAAATCCAAAACCCCAGTCTTATCACAAGAAAAACATCAGACAAATCCCAACTGAGGGACATTATACAAAATATCTCTCTAGTACCCCTTGAATTGTCGAGGTCATCAAAAACAAGGAAAGACAGAATCTATCAGAGCCAAGAGGAGTCTAAGGACACATGCAGACTAAATGTCACGGTGGCTTCCAGGTGTCCTTGCTGTTCCTGGGATAGAATGCCAAGGTGGGGTGGGGCCACCAACAGATACTTATGCACGGCTTAGGGAAGCATTTCCATGAGTGCAGCTATGACTCCCACCGATCTTCCTGGCCCTCTCCCTTCCCCTCTCGTCTCCTCCCCTCCCTTCACCTTCCCTCCATTCCTGGCCCCCTCCCCTCCAGACGTTCCTGGCCCCCTCATCTCCCTCCCCCACCTTTTTTTTGAGACGGGGTCTCCCCGTCTTGGCCTGGTTGATCTGGAACTCCTGAGCTCAAGCGATCCGCCCCCCTCAGCCTCCCAAAGTGCTGGGATTACAGCACTTCCATGACTTTTTAATAAATTTATACAGTTGTGCAACTGTCACCATAATCCACTTTTATTTTTCACAATCCACTTTCTTCAAGCCCATCTGCATTCAATCCCCGCTCCCACACCTCGCCCCAAGTAACTGTGCTCTCTGTCTGTAGATTTGCCTAGTGTAATTTTTTACTTCGGTAATATGAGGAGGTCGTGCAAAATAGAGGCTATTTAGGAACAGGCTAGGCGGACTTAAAACTGATGGAAAGTTTAAAGTTGTTTAAAAGTGGGCTATAGTTTTATATGATTTTTTTTAAAAAGAGGAAAGGTGAGGAGAGGGTCCAGGCTGGGGCGGCTAGGACTGGGTGATGGTTCTGGAGCGGGCAAGGGAAGGTGTCACGCGAGGAGGAGAGCCCTCGAGCCACGCCCGCCACGCCCGAAGCGGGATCCGCTCCCAGCCAATCCTCTTCGCCCCGGGGCAGCCGCCTTCCTCTCGCGCAGGCGCAGTGCTCCTGCTTCCGGATCGACGGCGGGCAGGCGGAGCCTGTATTCACATCGATCTAAGCGGGTGGCGATTGCTTCTCTCTGTTGTTTAGCTATGGAAGCTACCGAGATGCAGCGAGGCCGCTGGAACCCGGATCGGGGTCTCGTTTGGTGCTGATCGCCCCCGGGGTCGAGTAGATGATGGGGGAGCCTGGCTTCTTGGTCACGGGAGACCGTGCCGGTGGTCGGAGCTGGTGCCTGCGGCGGGTGGGGATGAGCGCCGGGTGGCTGCTGCTGGAAGATGGGCGCGAGGTACAGGGGAAGGGCTCCTGTGGGGCGGAGGGCAGGGGCTGGAGGGAGCGGGGCTCCGGGGAGGGAGGAAGGCGTCTAGCTGGGCGGAATGAATGGCAGAGAGGAGGCGGGTACACGGAAGGGGAGCGAGGTGTCTATGGGGGGTGGATCCTGGGGAGAGAAGGGAGGGAGCGGTTCTGGCTCGAGCGGCTGAAGGGTCTAAGGTGGGAGGTATTTGGGGAGAAATAGGGACCAAGTGGGAGAAAGGAAGAGAAGAGAGTTGGGCTCTGGAGGGCCACAAGGGTTGGGGTGAGGACGAGGCCTGGCCCGCGGGCGGTGGGGCGAGAAGAGGGCCCAGCCCTGAGAGGCCTGGGCCTGCGGGGAGTGGGGTCGGGGCCGGGAAGGAGAGGGAAGCGCAGAGGATGTGAGGAGACGCGGGGTTGTCGAGGAGCGGAGGGCGAGGCCTGGCCAGATCCCGTTTAGGGCGCACGGAGCCCCGCGGCCTCCGGCCAGGGAACGGTGGATTGGAGCCGCGAGCCGCTGGGCGGTCCAGGCGGGGCCTGGAAGGGCTGCCCGGCGCGTGAACTTTGTCGAGTTTGCTTTGAAAACGATTGCGAGTTTTGGGTTTTGTCCCTTAAAGTGATACACGTAGAAATGTCTTCCTCCTTCCCACCTCTGAGGAAACAGGAGCGCCTTAGGCTGGGCCACATTTCTCCCGTGAAGCTCGATACAGCCGAGTGGCACCCCTAGAGGAGGGGTCGGGCAGGGATTCAGAGTTCTCTCCAGAGGATGCCTGTCGCCTTTGTTAATGCAATCCCAAATGAAAAATTTTTAAAGGGGAAAGATGCACCACCGTGGTTCATCTTTAAAGGGCAAGGGAAGGGAGGATGGAGTTAGATTGCAATCAGGTTGAGAGGAGAACTGGGTCAGGGACAAGCTGGTGATGACGGGGAACCATTTGGGTTTTGGAAATAATCTGTGTGAAAGGTTCCCTTTGCAGTAAAAGTGGATAGTTGGTCATGATGTTGTGAACTCAAGAAGTCTTTTGAGTCTTACGTATGTTCAGGTACATTTTTCCTGTAAGTCATACTCCTCAATTCAGTCTGCCAGATGTTGACTGAATACTTAACATTGTTTGGTGTACAATGAGGACACATAAAATTTCTGCGCTCAAAGTGTTTAAGGCTTGAGTGGGGAGAGAGGATTTATACAATGAAGCAGTCTAAGAACTGTGTATGGGCTGCATGATCAAGTGCCAAGATATGGATTATTTAGTTCCATCCCAGAGCAGTAGTTCTTCAAGTCAGGGGAGGGATTCATGTCCAGGCTCAAACTGAGTTGCTAGATTAGAGAGGGTTATAAAGGGTTACTTGTATGCTGTGATTTGGGGAACACGAAGAAAACATCTCTGCCCCCAAATACCTCTTCTATCCAGGTATTAGTGTCTAAAAGTCCGCGTTAGGCATTCATTCGTTTAGCTTGAGCGCTGATCTTTCCCTGCCTGGCGCTTTCCAACAGTATATGTTTGTGAGAAGTTTAACAAATTAAAACACCAACACCTGAATAATAACCTGAATAATACACACAAAAATAAATTATTTTTAGGTATAACTATTACTTAATACATTATTTAATCTGATCCCTACAAACAATCTTTGAAAGTAGCAGTGGGCAGGTGTTACTCCTTTAGATTCAGTTGTGGATTAATTTATGACTCTTCTGAATAGCTTGGTAGTACTGCAGTCTTGGGCAGGTGGGATGGGGAGGAAGAATTAAAGCACCTGTAGGAAGGGCAAGAAGACTATAAAGCACTCTTAGACATATTCTAAACCATTTGATAGTTTTGTGTCGGGGCCACTTCTATGGGGAGAGACCCATACAGACTGAGTGAATGATAAAGACACAGTATTAAGACCAGCTGGCTTTAGGGACCTGTGTGGAGGAGAGGCCTGCCAGGCTTGGCTGCCTGCAAGGTCAGGTCATGGCATAGCCTGAAAAGAAATCTGAATCAAAGGCAAGAGAAGTTGTAGTTATTGTAATGGTCCCCAAATCATAGCACAAGCTATTTTGCATAAGATTTTAAGAGGTATGCTAATAACATTAAAGCAGCAAAGGTAGGTCAGTTCCCTGCCTTGCCAGTTCTTAGTCTCAGATGTTACAGATAAAATAATATAACAGAGTTCCTTTCATTTCATTGATGGGAATACTGTAGTAAATTGTCTGTCTAAATAAGTAGCTTTAAGCTTGTTAAAGCAATCATAGAGTTTGGTGGAAAAACAATTAGAGATTTATTGCAAATTAGCTAGTTCTCAGGTACTGTAAAGTATCTTTGCCTTTGAGGAAAACAACAGAACCTTTTCTCCCCTTTTATTCTCTTGTATTTAGTTTTCATGAAGTTTTCTGCCCCAAGGGAAAGGATGATTATATTTACTGGTTTGGGGCTTTTTGTTTTGTGGGGCTTTTTTTTTTTTTGACCGAATACTCCATCACCTAGGCTGGAGTACAGTGGTGTGATCACTCCTCCACCTCCTGGGTTCCAGGATTCTTCTGCCTCAGCCTCCCAAGTAGCTGGAATTACAAATGTGCACCGCTATCCCTGGCTAATTTTTGTATTTCCAATAGAGACGGGAGTTTCGCCATGTTGGCCAGGCTGGTCTCGAACTCCTGGCCTCATGTGATCTGCCCGCCTGGGCCTCCCAAAGTGCTGGGATTACAGGTGTGAGCCACCACACCCGGCTGTATTTACTGGTTATTTGGGAAACAGTAGAAATTGTGCCGAGGAGGAAAGGGATAATCATAGTGAAGGTGGACAAGGACAAGATGATCTTTTAGACTAATAATGTGTGTAAGCTCAAAGGCTTGCAACACTATTGTAAATGAAAACAGCCCCTCACATATGGGTCATCAGTCAGTTCCCATGGGAAATTTAATGTTCTGCTGAGTGGTCCTGAGATTTCCAGGTAGCCTCGCTGCACTCTTTAACTATAGTATAGGTGAAATATCAGTAGTACCACGGTAAATTCTAGGACCGGGCAGCGCAGGGAAGAATGTAAAAGAATGTTTCCTTTTTCTGGGTTCAGAGTCTGTTGGAGGAAGTTTCAGAAGAAGGCCCTTTTCTACTTTTTTGGTACCATTTTCCCCAGGCTACTCACAATGACAGTCTGGCTGTCTCCCTTCAAGTATTAGCCTGCAATACAGGAAGCTTTCTCTCTTAGAGAGAAAGCTACCTGAATGGAAATTTTTACTGAATATGGATGACAGATAAATCCCTGATCATTCCATTTTTAACAGATATATGTATTAATTCAAAGGAACTTCTATAATTAATGTAATTCTGGCAAAGTGTGAAAGAACTGAAAAACTTCATGCTCAGTGTTGGTGGAGTGGTCACCACAGCATTTTAAAGAGGAACAAGTGAGACCATATGAGTTCCAACTGCTGCTCCATATTTTCCAGTGATAATACAGTCTCCAACTTCCAACCTAAAAATACCCATCCTAAAATCTCCACTCATATGCAAGATCTCTTTATTCTTCCATTCATTCTCAAATATTTAACTGAACACCATGCCAGTTATAGAAACACAATGTTAAACCAGACAGATAAAGTCCCTGCTTATCTCATGTATATTCTAGCAAGGGGGGACGAGGGGAAAAGTAAAATAAGCAAGATAATTTTGGTTTGTGATAAGTGCATGCTAATAACTGAAGAAATATGATGGGAAGCAGACAACCAACTTCAGACAGTGGTGATCTGAGCAGGCTTATGAGTAACTGAAACATGAAAGCTTAGGAGCTCATGCAAGATCTGAGAGAAGAGTGTTCTTAGCAGAGGGGCTAGGAGAAAAGACCCTCAGGCAGGCTGGCACTTGGGGGTGAGGGGCTTAAGGAACGAGGGACTGGAGCAGCTAGTGTTGGCGCTATGGTATGAGTTAAGACTAAAGAGGAGAGGGGCTCAGGACATTCGGGGTCTTACAGGCCATGGAAGGAAGTTTGAATGATTAAATGGCTTTAAGGAAAGAGAAGAATTATCTGATTTAAGATTTTAACATTTCTATTCCAGCTACTATGTAAAGTTTATGGGGGCTAGAGTGGGAACAGAAACAGTAGGAGGCCAGGTGGTTTGGACTAAGATTGTGGCTGTAGAGATAGAAATGAACAGACTTAGGACATGTTTGCATTATATCCCGTAGAATTTACCAGTGATTTCAATGCGGGGTTGAGGGACAGAGATGAATCAAAGATGGCTTCTGGGTTATGGGTTGAGCAGTTGGTTGGATGGTAGTGTCGGTACTGAGATGAGAGTTTGTGGGGAGGAACCGATGAGGTCAGGGAATCATAGTGGTCTTCGAGGGACTGAGGAGGACAGGCATGATTCTGAAAGATTTTCAAAAGAAAAAGGCAGTTTTTAGCTAACTTTGGTTTAAAGTTCGCAGTTAAGGTTGTGGTATGGGTCATTAAAGAGGTCTTTTATGCACTGAGAAGCAGGGAATTCTGTGATCTGGATCTCAGAAGAGTTTGGTTTCCTTCCTTCACAGAGCTGTTATGAACTAGACTTGTCCAACAAGAAAGTATGATAGATGTGAATTGGGGCTTCTTTTCAACCTTTCCAAAAGCTCTCAAGCTGTTCTTGTGGATAAGACAGAGAACATATACTCCAATGCAAAGACTTTTGGTTAAATTATAATTGGCCCAGGGTATATCCAGACTGTGTGGATTAATGTTTAGTAGACTTTCCTGAAAACTTTGCCTTTGGCTGCATCCCATTCTGTGTCTCGAATGAAGGTATAGAAGGCATTATATCATATTAATTTGGTGGGAGGGATATTAAGTATGTTTGATCTGATGGCAGATTAAAAATTCAGAAAGGTCTTGACAAGTTGGTGTGATAGGCTGAACTAGCAAGATGAAATTTAATAGGAATCAGTCTAAGGTCCTGTGCTTGAACCTAAGCTTTTCCATCTGGTCAAGTATAGAGCAAAAGAGACATGACTTAGCATAGCATTTCTTGGAGGAGGGGGAGACCAAGAAATTTAATCATTCCTGAGTCCGAGGATACATTGGCAGTGTACTAGATCTGCTATGACAGCTAATGCAGTTTATACGGTCCAGTGATAATATCTAGAACTGGGAAAGTAACACTTGCATTTGACTGTGTAATAGAAATGAAGTTTAATTTTCTTAATACGGCATCCAGGAATAAAGATAAACCAGCAGTCCTTTCACAGACTTGTTAGAATGGCAAAGAAACTCAAACCCATCCCCTGGGAGTTGAGTTGAAGTAACTGGGAATACAGAACCAGGAAATGAGAAAACTTAGTGTTCACTTTATAGCTGTGACTTTGAAAGGGGATCGGAGATTTCCTGATGGTACCCAGGGCAAAGCTAGTACCAATGGATGGAATTTCTAGAGTGAAAGACGCCAAGTCAGAGACATTAAAAAAATAGGAGGGCCTGCCTTATGTAAGGTACACTTCCGCCTCCCAAGTTCAAATGATTCTCCTGCCTCAGCCTCCCAAGTAGCTGGGATTACAGGTGCCCACTACCATACCCAGCTAATTTTTGTATTTTTAGTAGAGACAGGGTTTCACCATGTTGGTCAGGCTAGTCTCAAACTCCGGACCTCGTGATCCTGCCGCCTTGGCCTCCCAAAGTACTGGGGTTACAGGCATGAGCCACCGCTCCTGGACCGGCAGTGTTTATGAGTTGATGGGATGTGTAGAAAGAATTTCTCCATCTCATGGTCACTGAACCCGATGACCTTTCAAGATCTTGCCAACCCTGAGGTACATGGTTAACTCCTTTCAGCTTTCTCCTCTTGTCACAACTGTTTGCCTTTCTCTACTTGGTGGCTTTCATGGCAGCTAAAGAGGAGGTAGCAGATGCACTATTGTGGTTCTACAGGTGTCTGGTTTCTTAAGTCAGGACCTGCATATGTGCTGGTTGACAAGCTTTGTAAAGACCTCTCTTTTCAGCACAATGACTGGTTGTATTTCTTACATTGTTTTCGTCTTCCCAGGTGACTGTAGGACGAGGATTTGGTGTCACATATCAACTGGTATCAAAAATCTGCCCTCTGATGATTTCTCGAAACCACTGTGTTTTGAAGCAGAATCCTGAGGGCCAGTGGACAATTACGGACAACAAGGTACAGAATTCATGGAAGCCTAATGAATTTTATTTATTTTTAAATAGTTTTTTTTTTTTTTTTTTGCATAGGTAATTCATGGTATAAAATTAAAAAGTATAACTTCTTCTCTCCTAGCCATCTAGTTTCCTTTTCCAGAGGCAGCCACTTCCATATGCTACCAGAGATGAGATTATGCTAAAATAATTTCTCTTGATTTGGGGTGAAGTTTGTTACCTTGAAGAGAATACCTGAATTGGGGTGGTAGGTCCTATTCCAGAAACTAGCCTAAGTTACTGGGCAAATTAGCCTGTTTGAGGCGAAGCTCCAGAGATCCTGGAAATCTTTGGAATCTCCTGAAGTTTCTGAAGTACGCTGTGGCTCAGTGAACAGGCGGAGGAGGAAGAAACTGATCTGACTGCGCTTAGCTCCTTTCTTTCCTCACTCCTTTTTTTTTTTCATTTTTTCCTTCAAAGCTACTGCGAATCACCTCACTCCTTTCAATCTGAGCAACCTTCTCTGGCTTTTAAAACATGTTTTAAATATTGGTGTTCTGAAGATTTCCTTTGAATACTGGGTTTTTGTCCTTTAAACAAATTGGAAAGCCACTAGTGTAGTGGTAAATACATGGAAGGAGGTGTAATAGTACACAGAGCCCAGCAATTAGAAAGTACCTAATGCGCTGGGTGTGGTGGTACATGCCTGTAGTCCCAGCTACTGGGGAAGCTGAGGCCAGAGGATTGTTTGAGACCATGAGTTCTGGGTTATAATGCGCTATGCCGTTCTGGTGCCTGCATTAAGTTCGGCATCAATATAGTGTCGTCCTGAGAGCAGGGGACCACCAGGTTGCTTAAGGAGAGGTGAACTGACCCAGGTTGGAAGCAGGGCAGGTCAAAACTGCTGTGCTGGTCAGCAATGGGATTGCACCTGTGAATAGCCACTGCACTCCAGTGTGGCTGACATGGTGAGGCCCTGTCTGTATCACAAAGAAAAGAAAATACCTAAAGTACAGATATACATGCACCCAGGAATACAATGAAAACACAGACTATGAGGTGAGAGAAATTCTAATGTAAACAGTTAAGATTTAGGGAGTATAAAATGTCCTTAAGTACCATTTCATACTGCTTCACTGCCCTGGTTAGGATTTTAAAGGTACCATTAGAAGGGAGGATATTCTGGATCTGCCCAGCAGCCTCCTTTTGCATGCATAAAACTGCTAGATTGAAGCTGCTGGAAAGTATCTTCCTGCTCTAGTATTGAGTTGGCACTGTATTGAAGGAGACAGTAAATAAATGCAAAGTAAATTGGTTCAGCACTATTAGCAAGGCACTATGAGCAGGATAAAAACTGGTACTGAGATTATCTAGTTTAACCCCTTATGTAGACAGATGAATCTGAGGCCCAGAGAGATAAACTGTCTTGCCCAAGGCCTTCTCTGTAATGAGCCAGGACTTAAGTTTCTCTTCCATGCCCTGTGTCAAATACCGGTAAAGTACATAAGCAATTTGCTATACTGGCTTTATGATGTCACACAAAATTAATTATGCAGATTTGAAATATACCTATTTTAAATACAGCCTCTGTCATAGCGTATATCAAAACAGCTAAGGGAAAGGTGTTTTCCTCATCAGTGTAGGCTGTATGATAATTGGGATTACAGTATTATAAAGGTGAGTTCTCTGCTGCTCCTTTTCTTAATTGTGTGCCGTGTAGATGTGATCCACTTACGGGATTAGCAGATTTTTATAGGTTGGGAAGCCACCAGCTGATCAGCTTCAGTGTTATTTGAATGTTGACCATAGGAATACAGAGGCAGCCTGTGCAAGATCAGATCACGACTGCTCCAGCCTCGCTCTCCAGTGTTTGCTTTGTACCCTTCCTTCTAGGGCTGCTGTTACCATGTGATTCTTCTCAGGTCTCAGTCAGGCAATAGAGAGGAAAGAGGGGTTTCTTAACAACCTGTTGAAACCTTTTAGCTGTGATCATTTGTGAGGTAACTGATTTTTAAGAGAAGCTAGGACTGGGGTATTTTGATGGAACAATTCTTACAAGTAAATCCCCCCTACCCCTTGCATTTCTCTTTTGACTATAGTTGCTCCCTTTCTGGCTTCCTTCTGGCATGATGCCAGGGCAGCCCTCTTCTGCTGATAAGGGACCTGAATTTCAGCTGTAGGATATTATTGCTATGGTTGTGTTTCCAGTCATTTGCCAACTCTCTTTCAAGGGATAGATATTTCTAATAAGTTAAAACTCAGAGCTGCATTCTCTCATCTGCTGGAATGGCCAGAAAGTGAGACTTTAAGTATAGATTTTTAAAATTGCAAGAAATGTGATTTTGGTTTAAAATTGGCTTAAAATATAGGAAAAAACCTTGGAGGACAGCTAACTCTGCACACAGTATGAAGATGGTTCTCGTTGTGTAGGTTTTGGTTAATTCATAAGCTCTTCAGATGGCCCGTCCTTTGTATTGGTATCCAGCTCTTTCAGAAAATTGGTTGTTTTTATAACTCCATCAAGACAGTAAAAAAAAAAAAATTGGTTGTTTTAAAGTCACAGTTTGAAATGCCTTAGAGTTTCCGTCACGTCTTATTTGAGGCTTTCTCATTCTTCCCCTCCTCTCCTGTTGCTTTTCACCTGCTGCCTGGTGATTCCTACCTTTGTTCTTCTGCAGACTCCGGCAGTTAAAGTCTCTGTTGAGTATACTCTTATGTGAACAAACTTTGCTGCTTGGGACAGTTCAGCTTCTGGTCCTCCAGCAACTAGAGCAGTGGTTATCAACCCTGTTTCCAGTTTTTACTCTCTTCTGGGGTACTTTTTAAAAATACTGATGATAGTACAGTAAAACATTCATTCATCAAAAGACACCATTAAGAGAGTGAAAGTCCAAGTCAGAGAGGAAGATGTTTGCTATACTTTATAGTCAATGAAGGGCTTATACTGAGGTATATACAGAACTGCAAATCAATAAAAAGACAGATGTGCCCAATTTAAAAATGAGCAAGAGACAAGCACTTTACAAAAGGTTATATCCAGTGAAAAGCTGTTCAACCTAATTAATGATCTGGGGAATTTTAATTAAAACCATAATGGAATACCCCTACACATTCACCAGAGTGGCTAAAATTGAAGTCTAGTGATGCCAGGTATTGGTAAGGATATGGAGCAATAGAATGCTCTTACTCTTCTGTTGGGAGTACAAATTGGTACAACTACTTTGGGAAATTATTTGCTATTATTTATTAAAGTTGAACGTATATATAGCTCTTGACACACTGTTTTCACTCCCAGGGAAACAGCACAAATGTCCATCAACAGTAGAATGGATAAATTGTGGAATAATCTTATATTGAAACACTATACTGTAGTGAATATTAATGAACTATAATAACATGGATAAGTCTCACATAATATTGAGTGAAAGAAGACAGACACAAAAGAATACATATTATATGATGCCATTTATACAGTGTTTAAAACCAGGCAAAATTAACATGTGCTGTTAAATCTGGATGGTAGTCACCTTATTGCCAGAGTGGCTGCTGACCAGAAGGAGGCACAAGGGGGTTTCTGGGATGCTGATAATGTGGAATTTGTTTTGTTTTTGGCCTCACGGCAGTTAAACTGAGATGTTCATTTTGTGGCTGTTCATCTAGTTGGTACATTTATGATTTGTGCACTTTTACGTTTGCATGTTCCGCCTGAGTAAAGAGTTTTTGTTTTTTTGTTTTTTTGTTTTTTTTTGAGATGGAGTTTTGCTCTTGTTGCCCAGGCTGGAGTGCAGTGACACGGTCTTAGCTCACTGCAGCCTCTGCCTCCCAGGTTCAAGCAATTTTCCTGCGTCAGCCTCCCGAGTAGCTGGGATTACAGGCATGCACCACCATGCCTGGCTAATTTTGTATTTTAAGTAAAGACGGGGTTTCGCCATGTTGGACAGGCTGGTTTCAAACTCCTGACCTCAAGTGATCCACCCGCTTCGACCTCCCAGAGTGCTGGGATTACAGGCGTGAGCCACTGTGCCCAGCCATAAGGAGTTTTTAAAAAGATATTGATGGATACACACTTAATATAACTGCTGAATTAAGACTTGATGATACCAAGTGCTGGCAAGTGTGCAGAATAACTGGAACTTCTAAACACTCAAGTGCGAATATAAAATGGCACCTTCACTCTGAAAAACTGGTGGTTTCTTTCTTTTTATTTTTTTGAGATGGAGTCTCGCTCTGTTGCCCAGGCTGAAGTGCAGTGGCGTAATATTGGCTCACTGAAACCTCCGCCTCCTGGGTTCAAGCGATTCTCCTGCCTCAGCCTTCCGAGTAGATGAGATTACAGGCGCCTGCCACTGTGCCCAGCTAATTTTTCTATTTTTAGTAGAGACAGAGTTTCACCATGTTGGCCAGGCTGGTCTCAAACTCCTGACCTCCTGATCCTCCCACCTCGGCCTCCCAAAGTGCTGGGATTACAGGTATGAGCCACCGCGCCTGGTCAAAACTGGTTTCTAAGAGTTTCTAAGAGTCAAATATACACTTGTCCAGTGATTCATTCTCTCTCTCTCCCCCCCGATTTCTTTTTCCTTCCTTCCTTCCTTCCTTCTTTCCTTCTTCCTTTTCTTTCTTTTCTTCCTTTCCTTTCTTTCTCTTTTTTTCTCTGTTTCGAGATGGAGTCTTGCTCTTGTTGCCCAGGCTGGAGTACAATAGCGTGATCTCGGTATGTTGCAACCTTCGCCTCCCAGGTTCAAGCAATTCTGCCTCAGCCTCCCAAGTAGCTGAGATTACAAGCATGCACCACCACGTCTGGCTAATTTCTTTATTTTTAGTAGAGACTGTGTTTCTCCATGTTGGTCAGGCTGGTCATGAACTCCTGACCGCAAGTGATCCACCTGCCTCGGCATCCCAAAGTGCTAAGATTATAGGCATCAGCCACCACGCCCGGCCCAGTGATCCTATTTCTAGGTATTTATCCAAGATTAATGGAAGTTTATGTTCTCACAGAAACTTGTATGTGAATGTTTGTAGTGGCTTTATTAATAATCACCAAAAACTGGAAAAAAAACAACTAGAGAATGGATAAACTGTGCTCCACTGGTACTACCTTCAATATTACTCCGCAATAAAATATAACAAACTGCTGGTAATGCAGCAGTGTGGATGAATCTCAGAGGCATTACACTAAGTGAGAGAAGCAAGCCTCAAAAGTGGAGACACTGATTCCATTTGTATTACATTCTGGCAAAGGGTAGAGAACAGATAAGTAGTTGACAGGGAATGAGGGAAACGGTGACTACCAAGGGGCATTGTATCCTGATACAGTTTGTATATAAACGTAACTTTTAAAATACTGACAATTAGTTCCTATCTCAGACCAATTAACTCCCTCTGAGGACCAAACCCAGGCACCCCTCTTTGTTTTAAACTTTCCCAAGTGGTTTTACTGTATAGTCAGGGTTGAGAACCACTGAGCTACGTAAATTATCTAAAGCACTCCAAGGAAATATTGCCTTTTGATTTTGAGTTTCCACTCTCCTCAATAACTTTAAAAATAGCTGGACAGAAATGGAACATCAGGTGAAGTAGTAATTCATGTCTAAGCGGATGTGGGTTTTCCCACCTTTTTCCCATTGGTGGCTAAGAGACATCAGGCAGACTTTTCTGGGAATCATTTTCTGCTGCTAACATTTTTCAAGTGGGTAGTTATGAAAACCAACATCAAGAAAGCCTTGAACAGAGCATGACTGTTTAAACCATTGTATTTGAGATCATATCCAGCAGTACTTGATTGTTCTTACACAGCCATGGGATTTCTGTCCTTTTCTAGTGTCCTATGAACAGACCTGACTCAGGGCTTTAGTTTAAATTGTGCCACTAGATGTCACCGAGAAGTGATGAATGGGTAAATGTACAAAGAGCCAAGGATAAAATGTGATGGGGAATTTTTGAGTTTATTTTCCAGCTTCTAAAAGGGCTCTGAAGGGGATGGGTTAATGTAGGGGATCTAGTGGAGGGCTGCAACATATCGTGAAAGTTTGCCCCAGCTTCTGAGGAATTCTTATTCTCTTTAGCTCTGGGATGCTTCTGTCATCTCATTTATTTATTTATTTTACCTTATCTTAGCTTTGGAGACTTTTTTAAAATTTCCATACCTTGGCATTAGGTGGCCTTCTGTGTCTCATCCCTTTTCCTGAGACCTTTTTGCTGCATATAATCTAAAATTGACTGTCCTGCTCTAAAATTGTTCTCAGATAGATTCTTCTGGCTTCAACCCTCTCTTTTGTTATTTCTCATATGTTGTTTCAGAATTCAGTAAAACTGATCACTCCCCATAGTTCCTCAGGCTGAACAGAAAGGATTTGAGGAGGTTTCCTGGATGAGTCAGGTTAGGCCCGAAGCACAGTGGGTTAACACTAATCTTTCTATTTATATCTATGCCAGTCTTTCCATGCAAACCAAGTAATATAAAGCTGGAAACAAGAGCCTAATGCCAAACCAGAGTTAAGATCTGATCTCTAGTTTCCCTTTACCCTCTGTGCCTTGTGGTCAAGCCCCTGTCCCTCATATTTGGGTTGACTGGGGATTTTTTTCTAGCTGAAAGTAGATAGCTATAGTTGCCAGTGTAAACATAAGTCTTAGTCCCAGTTCAGAAGTGAGCTTCATCTCTGGCCTATCTCCCAAACTTAAGTCCATGATATAGGTTAAAATGCCCACCAGTATATTTCACGTCTGAATCTTGAATTTGTTTCATGTCTATTTTAGGACCTATCATCTGCATTTAGCATCCCTTACCTATCCCAGCTGCACATGATATTCCTTTGCATTTATAGGGTATGCCATGTAATCCAACCTTTACTTATTTGTGCCCTCGTGTTGTCTTTTCCACAGTCAGCTGCCGAAAGTTTTCTTGTCTTTTGTACTTAATATATTTTGAGCATAGAATTGAACTGATTGTTGACGAATCAGTTGAACCAAGGCATAGTAATAGTAGTGAACAGTTATGAAATACAATGCCCAGGTACTGTCTAAATACATGCCATATGTTATCTCATTAAATCCACACAGACACCATGAGGGAGGGACTATTATTTTCCTCCATTTTAACCATGCAGCAACTGGGCCATAAAGAGGTCAAGAAACCTGCCAACATCACCCAGCTGCTAAGTGATAGAGCCACATTACAAACCCAGGCAGTCTGACTCCAGGATATGTATTCTTAATCTCGATACTATGACTTCATTAAAACCATAAAAGTAAATATTTTATTTTTTTTGGAGGCAGAGTCTCATCTCACTCTGTCACCCAGGCTGGAGTACAGTGACACGATTTCAGCTCACGGCAACCTCCACCTCCCGGGTTCAAGCTATTCACGTGCCTTAGCCTCCCAAGTAGCTGGGATTACAGGCACCCACCACCATGACCAGCTAATTTTTATATTTTTAGTAGAGATGGGGTTTCGCTGTGTTGGCCAAGGTGGTCTTGAACTCCTGGCCTCAAGTGATCTGCACACCTCGGCCTCCTAAATGCTGAGATTACAGATGTAAGCCACCACTCCCAGACAGGAAATATTTATTAAGCATTTGTTATATATAAGTTATTGTGCTAAGTGATTTACATGCATTATCTTATTCGTTCCTCACAGGAACAGTATGAGGTAGGTACTATACTATCCCTATTCTGCAGACAAAACTGAGGCATGGAGAGGTTAAGTAAATTGCCGAACGCCGTGCAGACTGTGAACCTGCATCTGAGTCCAGAGCTCCAGCTCTTAACCGCTATCCTGTATTGCCCATATACCCCTGTTGGTATTAATTGGGTCAGATCCCACCTGCCATTTGACCCCCGTACAGGATACAGTACTCTCCTTTTTGGGGGTTTATGTGTGCTTGCTCTTTGACCAGTGTGTTAAGGAACCACATCCAGGTATAGTATCTGAGCCTACTTCATGGGCCTCACCCTTAGATACTGCTTTCTTCACTAATAGCATTTTTTCTAGTTTTGGGACGTTGCCTCATTGCCTCCAGTTTAGGTCAATAGGACCTATCCAGTTTCAGTTTCCTCTCATGCTGTTGTATGTGTTTGAGTAAATTAACCACCAATAATAGAAGGTGATTCCTGCCTGTTACGTGGTAGTTCTCTGTGGAGGCATGAATGTGAAATATAGGTAAAAAGCCAAAGCATTGCTTGCCAGATGCTGTTTCTAAGGATGGTAGTTTATGACTCTTTCTTTTCAGCTCGTTATCAAGAGTTTTCCTTCTGAAGAGGCAGAAGTTTTTACAGTAGCAGGAGAGAGATTCTATTAAGAGGATGAAAATCTTGAAGCTTATTTCTTTCTTTAACTTTCTCCAGAGTCTGAATGGTGTTTGGCTGAACAGAGAGCGTCTGGAACCTTTAAGAGTCTATTCCATTCATAAGGGAGACTATATCCAACTTGGAGTGCCTCTGGAGAATAAGGAGAATGCGGAGTATGAATATGAAGTTACTGAAGAAGACTGGGAGACGATATACCCTTGTCTTTCCCCAAAGAATGACCAGATGATAGAAAAAAATAAGAGATTGAGAACTAAAAGGAAATTTAGTTTGGATGAATTAGAGGGTCCTGGAGCTGCAGGCCCCTCAAATTTGAAATCCAAAATAAACAAAGTGTCTTGTGAATCTGGTCAGTCAGTGAAATCACAGGGGAAAGGTGAAGTGG